>KQ435851.1:203447-224745 GCA_001276565.1 Melipona quadrifasciata
CAGAAGTAACTGTTCCGACTAGGAAATGAAGACGACTTTTTTTGCCATAAAATTTTACTGATACGCAAACGTTTGAATCGATTTACAAATTAAACAAATTACAGGCGCGATCGCTCAATAATAACCAGACAACGCCACTCCTACTCGAGGTCAACGCCCCCTCGCGAATCACGTGACCCAAATCAACCAATCGCTAATTTTCGTTGCATCAGCGTTGCACCTGAAGAGGCCCGTTTTTCCGGGTTACTTCCGCTAAAATCAACTTCAGCGATAAAATAAAATACAATATACCAATAATACAATTTATAAGGTACATTGTAAAAATACAATACATTGGTCTTCTATTTGGTATACCAATTGGTGCTAAAAGCAATTCTGCAATTTTGAGAAAAAGAAAAAATTACCACGCAATTAGAATATTCCAATTCGATCGAACTTTGTTGAAATCTTGGCTCCAAGTTCAGATTTCCAAGAATGCGCGTCGAGTGATCGAACACGCCAGCGAAGGAGTAACGAAGCGAAAATCCTGGAAGAAATAAATCGCCAATATCGGGAAAGCAAAAAAACGGAGGCCAGAGGCCCATAACTGGCAGTCGTGCTCGGTCCAAACGAGATTCATAACGAAGAACGACGTTGAATGGTAAAACTTTCGGTTTTCAGCCGTCGTGGAAAAAAGAGAGAGAGAGAGAGAGAGAGAGAGAGAGAGAGAGAACGGAACGCGAGAGGGAAGCAAAGAGACGATGAAAAGCGGGAATCGGAAAAGAGGAAAAGAAGACGAGGAAGAGACGCGAACGGAAGTAGGAAACGACCGGCCATAAATACCTATTCGGCTATCGGTAGGGTGCGTCTATCGATCGTCGCACTGGGTGTATCGATAATCGAAGGCGAAAGCCATGCGATGACAAATGCCTTTATCATACACGGGGCGTGGGTGGTCGAGGGCGGAGGGGGAAGAGGGGGGATGCGTTCTGGCCGCCTGCTGACTCTACCACCGTAAATAATTCGCGGCTGCCGCTTCGAATCGCGCCTTGTCATGCAGATGTCGTTTCTATTGCATTTCGACCGCGTCGAGGAAATTTCTCTAGCCGATGTGCCGGTCCGGTGGATCGGAATCGCGCTACGATCGTATTAGTTGATCGAACCAGTTGCCATAGGTCGTTCTTCTTCGTTCGAGCCGTTGTCGGTTGGTTTACGAATTACTTCGCGAATTTCTTACTATTTTTCTTTTCCTCTTTTTATAATTTATCTATTTTTCTCGATCCGTAGCCTCTGGTACTGATCTTTGGAATTTGACGTTTATAACAATAGACACTGGTCTGCAAAGGTATTTGAAAGTCTCGATGGAAACACACCGATACTTTGCGACTGTTGTAACTTTGTGTTAAAAAAGATCGATCGACGATCCACTTGCGCTCACTTTGAAACGTGAAACTTCTACTCGAGTTTGTTTTTTCAAAGATACTTCATCATCGTCTACGAAATGTGACACTTCTCTTCGAAAACGGGCGAATCGTCTGTAGAAACATTGGAAAATCTTTCTTATGAATACATTTAGTGGTAGCTTGCTTGACCATCTTCCTTTGTTATTTATTGAGTTGTGACTGGCTAAGTTATAGTTGTGATTGAGTTAATCAGTAGAAATTTACAAAGTATTAATATTTCTTCTAAAGTTATTTTTTTTTTCCAAAATATCGACATGTTCTCAGCGAGTGTCCGAATACTTTCACGACCAAGTGAATATTATGATAAATTATAATAGAACGCGGTATCACTTTGAATTCGAGTCCGAGCAAAAGTTGCAAGAGCATGGAAGCCGGTTTGATCGTTTAATCGATAGATTCGATCGTTTTTTCTCTTTTTTTCTTTTTTTTTTTTTCTAGTACGTTTCCAATTCGATTAACAAAGAGCGATGAATTTCTACAAGCGAGTTTTAGCGATTATATCATCGCCGTGAATCGATTGTTCTATTTCGATTCGTTCGCTGACCGCGCTGTGATAGAAATATTTTTGCGTTCACTTGGCTGGAATTTCGCAGATAAATGGAATTTTCATGCGGCTACGTGTCGATCCTCCGTTTGAAGTTAGTTACGTCGCGCGAAATTCCATTTTCGGTCGCGTTTCGCCGAGGAAAACGGCGAGTCGATAAAGAAAGTCGTGTTGCAAAATGAAATTTCGCCGCTGTGAAACTTCGGTATGCAGTCGCGTGTGTCGGCGAACTATGAGTGTATCTCAACTCCGAAGCTCGAATTGCTGCGAATTCTTCGCCAAACTGTGACTTTTTGCTTTCTTTGTCGAAACAGCAATCGAATCGATTTCGTGAAAATTTATGATTGCACGTTACGTTGTGCGATACATTTGTATTAAAGCATCATAGGATACAAATTTCTAAATCATTGCATTCAGGTATTCTTCTGCAAGAGCTAAAATGATTTTAATGTTCTTCATGGATAACGTAAATTTTCCTATGTGTACTTGGAGTATTGATTTATTGTTATAGTATAGGATGAGCCAAAAGAGTTTCTTCTCGCCTATATATAAATATTTTTCAATAAAATATCAAAATATAAGAAAAGCCTAGTCTCGTTAATCTTAAATTAAATTAACCGCGTTTCAAATATTTCGAATCTTGAAAAAAAATATATAATGAGAAAATTACGGATTTGTTTTAGCAAAAAGCGACTCTTGGTCCACTCTGTGTTACCCTGTATACTTAGCGCAGTAAATGAAATTGATCCCCAAGCCAACTCGTTCCTAAATATTATTTCGAATTTTCCCCGCGAAAAGTGCGAAGTAGAGTATAAAGAGCAATTTAACCGACAGTTTCATCGATAGCTATACGCTCGCGTGAAATCCAGTGTTCGTGGACGCTAAACGGAAGAATCTCGCACGAACGAGTTGACGACCTCGGGAATCGATTCTGCCGAGGAGGAAGACTTTGGCCGAAGGAGCGAAAAGAAAACGCGGCCGAGGATGAATGGGAGTGATGGGGCGCGGGGAGGGAAGGGAGACGGTTTCATCGCTAGGCGTAATCTTCCGTAATTAATCGACGAGTGGTGGTTGAACCGACTAAGGCTAAAAGAGAAAGGTGTTAGGTGCTCGTGTCTGAGAGTGCCTAAATCCGCTTAATTACCTGCCTCTCTCGTTTGATTGCCGGCTGCTCGCCGTGTTTCCTTTGTGGGATCAGCTCCTCGCTGCGCGATTCGAGAGGAGGAGCCATTTGGATCCAACGGCCCGGCGGGAATATTCCTAAGACGTCGCTGGAAATTATAAATGCGACGATTCGTCTCGCTACGCGAGATACTTGGCGCGCCGCCTCGCCGTGGAAAAACCGCGATTAATGGCCGTTCTTCGAGGCTCTCGCCACCGCCATCCACCGACTGTACCGAGGCAATACGGATTTCGTCTCGACGATGTTTAACGATGGTTCTTTCAGCGATCTTCTCGCGTTTTCTTTTTTTTTTGTTTCTCTGTTGGGAGAAGACAGTACAGAACCGTATCCACGCATGTATCGAGGGTTATTATTGTTCGATTTTTTTCTGTTTGCTCGTCGTAGATCAAGAAAATTGTCTAGGGATGTAGGAATTTATAACCTAACACGACGAAATATTTTAATTATGTTTTTAGTTATATGTTAATTATGGGTTATAGACATATTGATTATAGTTATATTTTAATTATGGATTTAGGGTGATCAAAAGAAAATACAATGACAATTAAGTGGTATTTTTTGATCGTTGAATTTTGACAGTTTTCGAACTGAAGAAATGGAAGTTTGTAACATTTCTGGCGAAAAAATTTCGAACGTTCCCCATCGTTCCCTTCTAAGCGAGAAAAGTTAACGTCAACTCGAAGATACCTAGTTGGAGAACGGTTGGAACAAAAGTTCAACTCACTTCTGTACGTAAAGGTACACTTCTGATACACTTCGGAAGTTCCGTGATATTGTTACGAGGAAAACAGCGAAAGATAGCACGGTGCTGCAAGTTGAAAATTATTTCTTTTGGAATTTTCTCCATAGAAATAGACTGCCCTTCCAGAGAATTTCCCTTTCGATCTTCCTTAAACGAAAAGATTCGGAAATCGTCAGCTGGGTTTTCTCAGATGCAAACGACAATCTTATTTGCACTCGGAATTAACAGGGTCGCCCTCTTCCTTATTTGCAACTTAATGGAATAAAACATGACGCACCAATTCAATCGTATACCTAATTTAATTTCGCATCGTTTTTACAAAACATTTTGTATCAGGTCGCGCGCGAGAGGAAACTTTTAATTAACATTCAATATTAAAAGTTTAATACATGTTCGACACATCCTTTTTGTTTTTCAAAACTTCAACGCGAACAACAACTTTGATGAAATTCACTGAAGGAGACGAGCAAGGACTATGATAGTTTAGTTCACGCTGTAGCGGAAAATAAACTTTCTTTATTTTAAATTAAATTCTTACGAAACTTGGGAATCTGTACAGTCTTCTCGTTCAAGATTATCTTAAAGAATACTCGACGGTGTAATGTAAAATATTAAAAAAGTTCTTTCCAATCTTTGCACTTGCGATGCCGCGAGCTTAGGTTTCACGCAACGAACGAAAGATTGAAACATGATTCTATGTTGGAAACAGAAAAACGATAGCCACGCGCAGAAACTGGACACGCTGGATAACGATGTAATATTTTCTTAAAATTGTTAAGACAAACTCGGACGAATTTCGTACTGAAGCGAAATAAAAATTAATGTATTTGTTTGTCTTGAATGAAGCAAAGTCAGATTAACATTTGGAAACTTTTAATTTTCTTCTTGAAGAATAATTATAAAAACTGCTTTATATTATACCGTGATAATAGAATTTTCATACACAACGTATATTCTCCCTTGTATTTAATTCTTCCAGTAACGTATAATCTACCAAGAATCAGAATCGAGAAAGTTGGTGCTTGTTGGCGAGAAATCTTTGCTTCTGCGAGATTGTAAATTCAAGTAACAAAAAATGACCGACTGAAATTTATCCTACGGCAAATGAAAACGTCACGGTAGCCCGTAGAGCACAAAGCAAAGAGGTTGATGAACGATATATGATATTTTAACCATAACTGGCCGCAATATTGTTACCCCCGCGACAAAGATGCTTCAGAGGCAGCACTCTCTGCGGGCGATTGTCACTGTCCAGTTTCTGAAATTGCCTGGCCGCTATTTTCTAACAGTTTAGCCGTGCGCCCACACGGTTACACAGCAACCAGAAACTTCAGAACTGTGTCAAGCGTTAATAACCTCGCCGAATTTCCTTCCCTTCAAACTTGTCCCGAGCAGGTTCCTCGAATGTCGAAGTTTCCACCTGTCAGATGGAAACATTGCTCTATATTTACGCGGCGCTTGGAAATCAGTCAACGGGACAAGCAAAACGAGCCACCTAATTTCGCTGGCGGTGTATTCTTCTCGATGGCACACAAAAATGGGGAACGCGTTTCGTTTAAAGTGTAAATCTAGGTCTGCGCGAGCTTTCATTTCTCGCTCGCCATTTTTCCCGATGGACCGTTCCACTTTTCAATTCCGATCGGAATCAAGTTGTCCTTTGAAACGACAAATTCGCGATACTCGTGCAGTAACGAGCGTGCACTCTTGCGTTTCTCTCCTTCGGTAAATATAAATTGTTACGACGGAGCTGTCTTTTTGTTAGCTTCCTCCTTCGAT
The DNA here is from genome assembly GCA_001276565.1 of Melipona quadrifasciata. Lineage (NCBI taxonomy): Eukaryota > Metazoa > Arthropoda > Insecta > Hymenoptera > Apidae > Melipona > Melipona quadrifasciata. Next base: position 209,135 of record KQ435851.1, read on the forward strand.
TCGTTTGAGAATTTCAATTCCCAATCAGATTAATCGTCGGATTACTTACGATGCGACGTTTAATGATCACATGCTAACAATTTCTAATAAGTAGAATCTGAATCTCCACTTGTGCTTCGCCAAGGAACTCGTGGGACTCGTGCACAGCGAGGAAATTTCAACGTAGTGGGGAGATTGATGCAGTGGAGGGGGTAGCGCCAGCAGTCAGGAAAGTAGGGGCAAGGGCCGCCAGTGAGCCACCTCCGATCTAAGTAATAATACCTAAAGAAGAAAATACATAATTAAAAGTCCAACAAAGAAAAACACACCTAGAAGAAGCGTTAAAAATAAAAAAAATACACGATCGTCGACGACCGCGCCGGAACATTCAAACGTTTTTTATAGAGAACAAATCGACGAGAGACGTGTAAATGAAAAAGCAACGGGAGACTATTGAAGAAAAAAACAAGAGACAATCGTAAAGTACAATTCTCGATACGGTCAAGAGGGAAAGATTTTATCACGCGGAGTGTTGTGTAGTTTGTAGCCGCATGTCGGTCGAAAGCGAGAAGAAGCTCGACTGGAGAGGAGGAAAAACGGTCGAATTACCCAGAACCGCGGCTCACGCGAGACAAAGGGGGCTACACTCAGGCAAATGAGGGAAGAACAAGGCCGCGGCGTAATTCGTCGTTTCTCGATGGTTGTTTCTCTTTGCGCTTGGAAAATGGAAAAGCATCGGGACTCTAGGGCCGCTCTTGGAACAATTGAGATTTCAGCCACGGCGAGTGGAAGGGATGGGATTACGGTGGAAGCATGCCGGTTGTCCGAATGACACAGCTCGAAACTGGTACAATGGGGTTAGAAACGGGAGTCGAAGGCAGCCCGTCTTCTGGCGTGAACAAAAAAAGAAGACGGGGAAAAAAGGGAAAACAAGGAAAGAGAAGCAGCAGCGAGCACGTCCGGTGAAAACAGCGCAGCTGCACTTGAAAGCAATTTCGTAGAAGTGCTTTTCATCGTGTCATCGTCCTAGGGAATTTTGGCTTTCGAGAACTTTCTTACGGCGCGTGCGCGCGCCGGTGCACGACGAAGAACGATTTGGTTTTGGCAGTAGAACTGGTCTGAGTTTTTTCATAGAAGGCGCAACTATCACTTAGTTGTGCCTCTTGCTCTACGAAATTTTTTTAGCGCAAAGACCAAATGCAGATCCTATTTTTTGTAGCCATTGCTGTTCGTTTTGTTATTTTATTTTATCCACTGAAACACTTGATTTGGTGGAATGCATCATTTCGTTTCTCTTTACTTTCTTGGTTTCAATACTAATGAGTTTAACGTACATTTGAATTTAATGAGTCTAGTATAATTGAAATAGCTCCGATTTAATCTATAACGAAAGCATTGTTGAATCTGCGGTAAGATAATCGACGAAGATACATTTCTCAATTTTCTTCGTGTTTTCGAAAATTAACTCGACGTTACTTAACATTGAAATGAACGTAATTTTAGATTTATATTCATTTCTGACTTGGTTTTACACAGTTTTTCGACATTTTATTTTTAATTGCTACCGAAGCTCCTATCGAATGGAATCCCACAAAAATCCATCTGATGTAGTAGGTTTTGATTCCCTTCGTCTGGTCATCATTTATCCGGTCGTCGTTATCAAAAAGATAGGGTTCCCCGGGCCCGAAGAAAATCGACCGAACGAACGTTAGTCAAGCCTCAGACTTTCGGGAAATCCTAGCTACAGTGTCGAATATCCCGATCCCGAAAAACTTTCTCGGAAATCGTATTAATCTTGCTTATCCCGCAGCTTCTAGTTGCAGTTTATCTCGAGTTCGTCGGTCATACGGCCGGTCGATCGGTTCTTCGATAGTTGGCACGACAAATCTCCGTCGAGTTATGACACAATTTCAGATTGTGACATTTCGTGGGAGAATTTGTGTGTTACATCAAATTTCCTCCGAACGTGGCTACGGATTTTCGTAAATCGACGCAGAAAATTTTGGTTGTGAATAATTTTTGTTATCTCTACTCTATCTGATATTTTGACTCTAACCACGATGTGGTGTTGTAAATCCTTTTTATTCGAAAGATTCTTACCAAATTTATACATTTTGTCTACGGGATAAAATGTTTAATTTTTGTGAGATATTATCTTGCAATAAAATGTAATTAAAATAAAGCGTGCTTTTCCTTTTACAATAGAATCTCGAGAGATATCATGCGTTATGTATTGGATATTCCATGTGCCTTTTTACGTTATGTACATTCTCTGCAATTTTCGCACTTTCAATGTATGAAAATTCACAGCGAACGTGTTGACACAAAATGTTTAATTCCTACGAGGAATTATTACCTTGCAATAAAATATAATGAAAGCGTGTTTTTAACGTTTTATAACATCATTAGTTATTTATACTATTTCAAATGTAACAAATTCTTTGTTAACCATGTTCATCTCATTTTAAAATGTAGAATAAGAGTCAAAGTGTCAATGAAATTCATTGAAACGAAACGAAACGAAACGAAGCGAGGAAAGGAAAAAAAAAAGTAAAGAAAAGACACGAGACAAAGTAAAAGAAGGAGAAACGTGCAAAGTTACGATGGGGTCCACGTCTGACAATGCAAACGACCCGCATGGTTCAAACGTCGTAAAGCGCGTGGGTAACGGGACTTGCCCATAAAATAGTTGCCCGCACGATAAACCGTTGCAACGATGTTCGTAACATGGTTTCCTGGACATCGTCGAAGTCGCATGTCCTGTTGGAAAAACAGCAACTCGGTCATATCGGGTCGTAACTGCCAAGAAATAAAATTCGCCACGACCGCGAAGGATTTGAAAGCCCCGTCGCTTCTCAATGGTTTCTCGCTTCGATGAAGTCGAATGCGCGGTGCATCGAATGTCTCGCGGCTCGTGTCTCACACGAATTTTCATGTTTAAATCATCTTTCTCCTGCACCGAAACCTCCTTCTTTCAGATTCACTTGAAAAAAAAGTCTACTATGTCGTCAAATCACCGTTGAACAACCAATTTCAAACTCTGTCCTCTGTTATGATCTTTCGAACTCTGTCCTCTGTCTTCCAATTAAAAATCAACGACAAAATGTGCAACAAGAAGTATTTGGCGAGAGAAAGGAAAAAAAAGAAGCAGCCAATTTCAACCGAACTTCATCATCTGTTCTAATTAAAATTCCCAACGACGAGCAACAAATATACCCAATCAAAAACTGCGCGACTTGTACTTCAGTACGATTCGTCTCATTGAAAAGCCCGGAAGCAACTGTTCTGAGTAGGAAACGAAGACGACTTTTTTGCCATAAAATTTTTAAATTGATGTGCAAACATTTGAATCGATACAAAACAAATTCGATACCAGACCACGCCATTCCTATTCGAGGTCTACGCCACGCCTCCGCACGAATCACGTGACCCAAATCAACCAATCGCTAATTTTCGTTGCATTAGCGTTGCACCAGAAGAGGCTCGATTTTCTGAATTTACCTCCACTAAAGTCACTTTCAGTGATAAAACACAACAAGAGGGAAATGATGTGCACGTAAGGAACAAGCGACAGAGAAAGTGGACAGTGCCGCGTACTGATAAAAACAACGCGGAAACCTCTTTACGTGCTTGCGGACGTTTGCCCATAACGAGAAATAATAGTTGGCCGGAGCCTTTGGGCGAAGCGAAACGAGTTGGCTGACCTCGCGGACCCAAAAACACGCGCTTCGAACTCGCCAGAAAACAATAATCCACTTACGTCAGTTGAGCGTCCGGCGGCTGGTGGCTGGTGGTTGGAGAAGGGGGTTGGAAAACCGGTTACAACGGACGTCCGGTGGCTGAAACTTTTTAATATCGTTAACGTATGTTGTCGGCCGATGGCGCATATTTACGAGGGGTCCGTGGCTCGTTATTTAACGCGCGAGCAACCGCGGCGAACCGTCTGATCCGTATTAACGAGTTTCTCGCGGTTCGACAACCGGCGCGGCTCTTCGGGATGGCGCCGAAAAAAAAAAAAAAAGAAACTCCACGGTGAAATTCCGCCTTCCACCGGGGAGCGGAGAAATCCCCGCCGGCGAATTAATTAGCGAAAATTCCCTGGTCGGCGGTGTGCGTTTGGTTATGATGCGCGGTGGGATGATTCGAGAAGCACGCGGACAGAGGGAGAGGGATGCGCGTTGTTGGGATCGCGAGATGAGCGGAAGGAAGGGATTACTTGTTGTTATTAATGCTACGCCGACTTCCGTCTATAAATAACGAAAGACAAATGGAGGAATTTTAACTGACAGGGATTATTAACCTTGCCGGTATTTGCATTTCAAATTATGTTCGAATAACGCGACACAGGGGAAACCCTGCGCTGGAATAAAATTGCGAGCTCGCCCCGAAGTTGTCGCCGGTCTCTCGTCTCAACACGTGTGTATATTTGTATATTCTAATTAATTTCTGCGCGAACGAATGATGATGGATATTTAGCCGTGGCATCGAGAGCAAGCATGTCACGCTTTTTTCTGAGGTATTGATTTGTTCCGATGGGATGTATCAACCCTTAACGGCTTGACGTGGATCAAATTTCATTCCAAACACCAGTCTTTTTCGAATATTTCGTTGTTCTTTGTTATTGCAATTTATTTTGCATTGAATAGTATTGAGTGGAACGTTTAACCGTACAGTTCGAAAGAAACACCTTTCCAAGTTCGTGAATTTCTTAATTCAAGAAATATGCGATGGAACGAACATTTCTGTGAACCGTTCGAGGGTTAATCGCAGAAAAGTGAAAATCACTGGTGAGGATAATTTTCGTGGGATGCCGGGAGATATTTTTCCTCTTTTGTTCGAATCGTGACAAGGCGGTAATTAAATGAGTTTTGCTAGTCAATAGTTGGAATTGAATTTTATTCAAAGCTCTGTCCGTTTTGAGAGATTTAACGTTTTTGCAGAATGTAGGTTATGTTTCTCGGCCTATGATTGCAATATTCCTGTTGCATTTGCCATGAAAAGAGCGAAAAGAGGCCAGCTACGCTATTTGTGATAAACGTACATAAAAATGATGACCATTTCGCATAGAGCGCTGTTTGTGTATTATACTTGTTTCTAAATAAAAAGTAGGATGCTTTTTAGTTTGATAGAACGAGCATTCGAGATTTTCGTTTTATTCAACTGTTGGGTCAGTTTATTGTCTGCGTGTATTTTTCACTACTGTCGAAAGAGAATAAAAGCATAGGAAACTACGATTTATTTTAATTTGATACTACGTATGTACTGCGTAATTCTTTGACCTTAGTTCCATACTTTTTAAACTTATCTTTACGAATCACACGTTTTTAACCAATTAATTTCGTAAATTATACCGTGCCAAATATCATTAAGAAATATCTCATATTTTTTTTTTCTATGACATACTTGAGAATTTTTCGTAATTGCAACTGTTTCAATTAAAATAACAGACGATCCTAATTAAATGTCGAAGCTCGAAGAAAGCCATTGTGAAAAATGCACGAACTTTTAATTACAGAATATTGAAAAATTTCCTCGACTGATTAATTTCGATAAAGCCCCTCGAACGAGTTACAATGAAAATGTCTCGATAAGATGGAAATTATCGCGCGCTGAACAACGCTCGTTACTCGAAAATCGCGTCACAAAGAAACTTGCCTCAACTTCGTTCCATTGGTCAGTTTTATCTTTCTCTCATTATTCGTCCGATTTTTATAATGGCATTCTCTCCTCTGACGGTGTATCTATTCTCCCCCGTTGCACTCTCTCTCTCGTCAGAATTTTGTTTCCTCTGAAGGTAGTTTCTGCAATCTAAATGAACCCTGTCCATCAACCTACTTTTATCTCACCTTATTAATTTATCTTGTCGACCGTTCATCACTCGCAATTTTCATTCTCTCGACGTTACACAGCTTAAAAAAAGATGAAGAAGAAACAATCGGACTTAACGTCAGTTATCGGTTTTTTAATTTTGGTGCGTCAGAGAAAGATTCGCGAGTTTGTGAAATTAACGAATCGATGAATCCTAGAAGAGAACGTACCGAAGTGTGCCATCGCCGATTTTCATGAAATTTAGCGTAAATAAAGTTTTCCAAAAAATATTTAATCCTCATTTTTTTTTTTTATCGGGAATGGTCAATGTCGAAGGGGTGAAAACTACTCTCAAAGTTGGGGGTGCGGAACATAATTTGTCAAATATCTCGGAAATTATTAAAGACACTGTTTTTGTGCACATTGGTAAAATTAGTGTTTCTTAACGACGAATTTAATAGTGCATACCATTTTATAAAAAAACCTTTTGTTTAAACAATATATTTAAAAAACCGTGCTTAATACATTTTCTTCAATATTTTTTTTATATATTCAAACACAAATAATACGGATAAACTAGAATCTTGATTTTCGAAATTCTTTGTTAGAATTTGGAATGAAAGATGAATGAATTCGACGAATCTTAGAATAATAGAAATAAAAATGGTGCAGAGGGGAGATATTTTAAAAATTACGTGAATACTCAATATTCAATATTCAATAACATTTTCGTCCCATTTAAAAAATACGAAATATAAGAATACTATCTCTGCTTAACAATAAATAATATTCTGTCTGAAACGTTTAATACTTGACAAATAAGACTGATACATAAAAATGTCTCTGTTTAAAATCCACTTTTCCCGTTTCCTAATCAAACCGAAAAACAATCCCCAAATCGCATTAAACTTCCATTATTTTTCTTTCTTCCTCTTTGCAATATCGTCGCGTCGGCGAGGAACGAGAACACAACTCGCTTTTAACACGGCAGATCATTAAGATCGTCTAATTGCGACGAACGCGCAACCACCTCGATAAATTACTCGTTCTTTTTCTTTCGTTTCTGCGAGTCTCGAGACACGCGAGCAAGAAGAATCGCGAATCCCCGGAATTCCACGAACGCGTTGCTCGCGGCCAGTCGAGAAGAAATTCGGCCCGTTGTTGGAGGCGAGCGTGCTCTAGCAGATGCATTTCAAGTAGATACATCTCGCGCGGTCCGCTCCTTTTCTTTGGCACGGGGGGCAGGGGGCGGCTGCAACGGGCTTACGGACGCGAAAGAAGATTTCGCAAAAGGAGAACTCTGACGAGAATATTCGCGTGCTCGCTTTTTCTTTCGTTGTTTTTTTTTTTTTTTTGCCTTTCTTTCTTTGTTTTATTCCTTATTCTGTTGCTCGTTTGTTTCCCTCATTAAAAATGACACGCGTTCTGCGCGAGAGAAGTATCATTACTGTTAACGCTGTTATTATTAGAGAGCTCTAAGAAGATGTATAATTCTAAGAAGAATGCAACACGAACATTGTCATTGTAAAGATAAATAAATTCTAGGAAATCTATTTCATTTTTAAGGCATTAGCCTCAAATTTGCTATGCTTTTATTCGTGCGACTAATTTGATTTGATTTCGTTTTCTTTGTTGCAGGTAAGTCGTTTGAAACTGCAAACTAAGCTTCATTTTCTGACGATAGGTATTTGTTAATGATTAATTATTGAGCGAAGTGTAACTAATCAAGTAGTTTGGCTAAAACTTTCTAGATTCCGTTTTTTTAGTCGCGTTCATAAAACCAGAAAGCTGCATTAATATCCGTAGTTTAATAGTTATTAATTATTGGATGGCAGAATTAATATCTAAAAATTTGTTTAATTCACGACATGTCACGGTACGATAAATCTACAACTTCTTCGAACGAATATATGAGGTTGAAAATTCGTTTCAAAAGTTCAATTGAAGTTATTTCAATGGACCTGCGTTCAATTTAATTCCCTGGTACTCTATTTCTTTATATAGGGTGGACCAAAAATCACTTGCTACTAAAATAAATCCGTAATTGTTTTATTATATATTTTCTTAATTTGAATTTTGAACGCTCTGGCAATCAACATTTGAAAGAAATAATTTTTAGAACTCGTTTGAACTTAAATTTAATTAAAAATTAATAAAATTAATGTTTTCTTACATCGCCTTGTGTACGATATTCTCTCTCGAACAACATGCAACACGGTCGATCGCAAAAATATTTCATCACGTTAAATTCGTTTTATAAAACACATACACACGACACGATATGTGAAAGTTTTCCCACAGCAACTGTGCGAATATCTTCCGAGACCAAACTTTATCTTTCCCCCAATTCGAGAAATGAAACTCGGATCAGGAAAATAATCTTCCCCGAAAGAATCTCTCTCTCTTTAAATCTTTCAAACGGAGTTCTCGTAAACATCGCGTGAAACCGAGGAGGAAGCAGGGTTCGGTGAAAAAGACTCCGTGTCCCAAGCTGCGGCGTAGTATTGTTTTTAAATCGGCGCGCATACGCGTTTGTTCTCGCGGCTCGTGAATCGAGGGCAAAGTATGCGAACGGTTGGCACACGATGAAGCAGAAATAGCTCCTGCTTATCGACGCGTACGTGCACGAAACGATGCGTTCGCATAGCTGGAGCTTCTTTCCTTTCGGTCTCGTGCGACGCCTCCGCAAACAATAAAACGGTGACGAAAGGCGTGCGCGGATTTGCGGAATGTCGAGCACCTTTGCGAGATGCTAGTGCATCGAGTGGAATATCGGGCTGCTTTTCAATTATCAGTCGATTCGATTTCGCGAGAACTCTCGGCGTGGTGTAATCAGGTTTTGAGACGAATCGAGTGCCAGGTATGCGAGAGATTTTAATTCTCGCGCGATATCTTGGAGTAGCTCGGATGATTATATCTCGACTACGAAAATTTAAGATATTTAGCATTATCCGCGATAGCGACAAAATTAAATCAAAGTAAAAATTCTAGTATCCAATTTTGTGGCTGTTTGTTGTTTAAGAATTAGCAGCAGAGTTATCGTTTAGAACAGACTCTGTGGCTAACTGGCGGCCCTACTTTCTCGGTCACTAGCGCTACCCCCTCCACTGCATCGATCTCCCCACCACGTTGAAATTTCCCCACTCTTTCAGTCTGTTGGCAAGTAGAGTGTGAAAGTCATATCAAAATTAAAGTGCACCAAGTAGAAACAAGTTCACACGTGCTTGTATTTTATCAACGTTCCATTCTGTTCCTCTAGTCTCTTATTAGTTTAGATTTTCATAAATAATACTGAAAAAATTTGTTACAATCTCTGATGATTCTGACATTCACGAAGTGAAATATTCTTTCTAGAGGTTGATTAATCTTTTTAATCTTTACTTTTTCTATATTTATATCGCGATTGCGTCCCTTTTTTTTTTTAGAATTTCAATTATTGTTTGTCATAAAATGTTAAGTACAAGAGCTGAGTGTTAAATACAGAAATATAGAAAGATGTACGATTATCGTTTAAAAAAATATTATACTTAAAAATATATGATATCACTTAATAAGGATTAGTAATTGTAGATGTTTTGAAACAAACTTTATGATTCATATTTTCTTTTCCATAAAACAAATTCGTGGTAATCGAACATTTTTCTTCCGGTGTAACCTTTAGTTTTAGAAAAATACCGAAAAATATCAAATTTTTCTCCAGCTTTCGTTCGAATGTCTACTGTGAACTAATTTTTTTTTTTACGAGGTATTTCCAAATTTTTACTGTTTATAAAAATTTACACGTACCATATTCTGCAATTAATGTTCTCTGTTTATACTCTTCAAATCCGATCAAGTTCCAAATGCCGAAGCAACGACAAATAAGTTTCCAATGATTTTTCAAAGTGATCAGAGAGGAAACTCGTAAAGTTCGCGATTAAGCGTTCGTTAAAAGAGATGTTTAAACGATCGGCGTTGAAGAAACGATTTAACAAACAGGTTTACATTATAGAGGAATAGAGGAAAAGTAGGTAAGGGAATCCAACGGAATCCAACGTGTCGGAATCCGCGATTCGGCGCTTTGAGCCTACGAAAATTTCATTACGTACGGTTCGTTTGAATGTTTGATTGTCCGCCTGGAAGAGATTTAACGCGACTACGTCAAAGTAGCTATCACTTACACGCGCCGGCCTGAACCTCCTTTCCTAATTGCTCTTGTCTGAGGAACTGGCTGAATTTACAAGCTGATTAAAACAAACTTCGATCGTGTTTGTCGCGACTACCGCTTCCGCGAGTATCTGCCTCTTGCATGATCGCACGATCGAAAGTTTCCAGTAATTCCTTTCCGAAAAAGACGGGATTGATTACCAAACCGTGGATTATTACGCAGATTCACGTGTTGATGAGTGTAATGTTAAAAAAAAAAAAAAAATGAAAAGTGGTAGATAGATGATTGTTTCATTTAACAAATGTTACGGTTATCATTATTATTTACATAGCTTGGATTATCGCGTACGTTTGGTGTATCTTTGTATCTTCAAATTTCCCACAAATGTATAAAAATCCTCGTTTGTGCGTCCGAAATATAATATTCGTTCAAAAATGTACGAAAATTTTAATTTTAGATTTAACACTACGTGGAATTTATTCCAGGAAATTCGAAATACATTAAAAGTGAATGTACGTTAAAAAAAAACCTGTTCAAATTATTCGCACGCCGGTGCTAGAATTATTTGCGAAATTTCACAGAGATCCGCGAATGAAATGAAATAAAGTGAAATGAAAAATATTGATCCCCTCTATTACCAAAATAGAAGAGCGTGCAACGAACGTAAAAGCGGGACAGAAATTTACTTTACGAGCGCGAACGCGACACAAAGCTCTGTCCCCTAGCCCTGGAATATCGACGTCGGTCAGCCATCGTTACAGCCGAGCGACCGAACACGTGTACCCGAAGAAAAAGACGCCGGCGAGCTTGGACGGTGACAAGGCTAGCTGCGAGAGGGTGCATTTTTCCCTGCCAGACCTGTCCTCGAACGCGACGAGACCGAGTGGCTGTGGCGGAGAAAACGCGCGCAACAGCGAGGCTTCGTCGAACGGATTATTTCCGTCCCGCTTAAAAAGAACAGGGCGAGCCTCTCTCTCCATCGGAGAATAGGGAACGCGAGGGGAATGCGAGAAGACAGTTTCCATGCCGGAGGAACGTAAAAGACGCGAAGCACCAGGTGTTGAGTTGCACGGCTTGATCTTCGAATTTTCATCCGGGTTTTTCGCTCGAGTCAAAAAGGTACGGCTCGGTTCGTTCGTCGCCCCGAATGGAAACACGAAACGCGAACGAGAGTCGAGGCGTTTGCAGGTGTTTGTGCACGTGGAACGAAGTGGCAGGGTTGGGTGGGAATTTATTGAAATTGAGAAACGAGTCGCGGAAACAGGGCAGCGTTCACGTCGGGAGAACGGGCAATAACGAAGTGGAGTTAATTAGGTTATGAGACAGGTTATGGGACGGTGGTAGCGAGGGTGATTTTATGGCGTATGTTTTATTGCGTGGCGGAACGAGGGCCAGAGTTGGGAAACTGTGTCTCCGCGAGGTATTTTGTAGTTGGATAGTGATGTAGGTCGTTAGGTACGTTTTCGTTAAGTGAATTATTATTCGAATCGTGTACCGTGCGAATTCTGTTTTCTGGATTTGACGGTGAAACTATAGTTCTCCATAGTTTTTTCTTTATGCTTTGATAGAATTTTTGTTCTAGTTTAGTCGTATCGGCATGGAGTTATTTATTTTTAGAGAATATATTTATTTTCGATCGAAAAATTCCAGTGTTCCTTTCCTGTTGCACACTATCCGCGCAAGTCGTGTTTTTAAATATGCACAGGCGTTCCGCGAAACTTCAATCGAATTACCCGTGTCGCGTGTCTAAAATTCAAATGTTGTCTACAATTTCCACGCGAAACGAGAGCATTTGACACAAAGACGTCAAACTCAAAGGTGCGCGAACGTCAATTTAAGAACGGCGTGGTGCGAAATTTCTTGATATTCTGCGCGTGAAGAAAGTGTTCTTATACGATATAACAATAATATATAATAAATGAGACTGCTGGAATGATATTGAAGAATATGAGAATTTGGCCCAATTTTTGAATGTCTTGATATATGACGAAATTTTTATGAAATGCATCATGTTTCAATAATAATCAAAATTTCTTGTAATCGAATAACGTGAATATCATTCGATCTTTTTGGTTTTAACGCCCTTGAATTAGTTAATTTAACCTTCTGTGAGTAAGCATTTTTTCGCATTCTTCCGTTCGTAGCGAAACTGTAATTTATGTTCATTTCATGCCTAATTCTAAACTTCCAAAGAAGATAAAAGAAAAACTCTAACTTTGGCTTACCTAATGAAGCTTTTACCAGACTACACAACTACTTTTTGAGCCGAATCCATCACTACCTCGAGTGAATTTTCGAGTGCGACTAGAGGATCGAGCTGCAAAGTGCCTCGTTATTTATTAAATTCAATTATCATCTCCTTCCGTGTAAAAAGTTATACTACAAACAATTTCCTAAAAAGAGAAGAGAAATCAAAGAAATCTCCGAAGAAAGAGGAGCGGGATCCGCGTTTGTACAAGATGGAAAGAAAAAAGTCTCTCTGTAGCTGTCACAGATGAATTCTACATCTTCGATTTGATGGAAATACGTGTAGAGAACCTGTTGAAAAATTGAATTTCAAGATCAAAATTTTTCTTTTTTTTTTTTTGCATTGTATTCTACTCATCGCGAGGGTGAAACTTTTCCAAGGAAATATTAGATCAATCGGCAAAGAAGTTAATCGTTTAACATTTGTGGTTCTAGATTAGGTTTCACATTTCATTTATCATAGTTGTAGCATCTAAATGTGAATCTAAATAATCAAATAATAAAACTAATTAACATCCACGTTACATTCACGCGTCCAGAACCATAAAGGCAACATTAAACGATCAAGAAACTTTTTCACCATTTCTCAAGAGGGCGACCTGGGAAAGTTGAAGAAAAAATTTTAATCTCGACCATGAAAAAGAAATTTTAATCTTGAAATTCAAGGACAGACTCCTTACATTTAGTTCCATCGGACAAACTTTTCTTTCCACCCTGTACATCGCAGTACTCACGCATCGTAGTACAAGCGTAGATACGACGTCTCTCCATTACGCTCTATCGATTTCATTCCTTACGCGCGTCGTGCAGCCACCCGATCTCTTTCCGCCGCGGCTCTCTTCTCGCAATTTTATCACCAGCTACCAGCGCGATAACCTCAAATTACCACGACACTCTATAAAACTCTGCTATTCCCGCTCGTAAAATCTCGTCGTCGAGCGCGGCGTCGAGCTGGTTCGCGTTACGCTCGTACGAGCTGGGAATTTTGCAGGACATTAATTCGATCGTCGCCGGGGTGACACGCGTACTCGCGCGTCTACGCGAATTACCACGGGCGCCGTTGCAGAGTGTAGGAGCATCACTTAACTCTCTGCCGTTGATCTTTGATCTCGATCTCGACGGATACAGAGAGGCGAAGGCGAGGTGAATCGCGATGCATCGTCGCAAGTTTATTTTACTTTGTGTGCGAAACGTTGCGCCGAACGACTCTCCGGCACTCTCCTATCCTCCTGGCCTCCTTTGTGCCTTGCCAGCGTTGCAGCTACCCTGTTGCAACGATAACGAAATTGCTGAGCGGCGTAATGCCGCTCAAATTGTCTGCCGGGCTGCAGACAGTTTTGGTAATTTCGTTCCTTATCAGCGTTATCAGAGGGCGGCTGCCTCGTCGAGCGGCAGATCCACTTTCAAGGGTAATCAGACTTTTCTCTCTGATGTTTCCTACTTTCGTACGATTGCGTGGACGATTTTTGTGGGTATCGACTGACGGAGGAAACTCGCGTCGCCGTTTGTGGTTAATAGACTGTGCAGAGATATTTAGAAACTATTCGGGAAATATATAGAGAGATATTTAGAAAATTTTTGAAATTTTGTCTTCGCACGTGAGAGGTGTGCAAAGCATCATTTGTCAGATTTTAATTAGTAGAAGGAATATATTATTGTTCAAAATTGGCGAGCAAAGCGGTGGAAACAAAGTATATATATTGGTTATTAATAATAATATTCGTACAGTAAATTCACAATTTTTTACTTTTGACGTGTATTAAATTTGAATACTCGTACTCTGGACTCATGCCATTCTATACAGTTAAAAATATATAGAGTTTGCAATTACGAGTAAAAGTCACATTTGCTGGGATTCGAATATTTAACAGAGGAAATTAATATCGAGGGACAATGAGAATAATGTGAAACACGAGGAAAAAAGCTCCTTGCTCGTTCATAAAATATAACTGCACAATTTTTTCTCGACATCTACGAACGCGAAATGCAATCGTAATTCATGTTTTATTCCCATTCCTCGAATATATATCTCGAGACTGAAGCGATCATTAATTTTCGTATCTGGCGAGTTTATCAGCCAGCGAGCGCTTTTATCAGGAAGACAAATATTTTGTATAGAACTGAAAGCAGCATATTGCCGTTTCCGAGTTTAATCTCCGGTTCTGCAGTTGGTACGTTCTACGGAAAGTGTACACAGACGATTCCTACTGTCTCGCTATCTTTTCTTTTCATAACACCACGCTCCACTCGTGGAAATGCTCGCCGATTCTCGATTGCAATTAAGCGATCGCGGCGAGTCAGCAGTGGCTCGGTACGAATTCTCTCGGTTTTAATGAACTATCGTGGCGGTGGTTGATTTCTCTTTCTCTCTCTCTCTTTTACAAATTTTTGAATAAAGCTTAAAGGGTTTAGAATTTTCATTTATCATCTTGGAAGTTTCATTTTCGAAGGTATTGAACTGGATTCTGGATTATACGTTGCGTTAGAAATTCAGGGGAGAGACCATGGATACGTACTCTGGGAATAAATAGAACACAGTGAAAAGAAATACATTACAGATAAGCTAAATATAATCTTGGAAAAAATATAGTTATCTAAAGAATTATTTTGAACAAAAAAATATTCTTAATATTCTCAAACAAAAATTAAAAGATTTTTGAGACATTATACATACATGAACGATTGTAAATTATTTCTGAAAATTCTGGAAAAAAAAAACTGGTAAATCTACCGAACAGAAACATGTATGTACTGTGCAACATAGAAAACGAAAATTAAGCTTTTATGATCCGTGGTGTATTTTAATCGCTCGGGAAACGGAAAATCGAAATTTCCTTTATTTATTTCAAAAGTTACGAGAAATTTCAAAGCGAAATGTAGCATTTTGTCGGATATATATATAGATATATACGTGTTTTCGTGATAACGATGCATATTGAGTGTCCTTTTGATCGTTCGAGCGTTTTCAATCAGTGAATACAAAAAAGAAATTGTAAAGCGCCACAATTGATTTTATTAAACGGTGAGTTGTAACTTCGTCGATCTAGAAGTAGAAATGCAATTGGTATAGGAAAAAAGTATACATTTTCAATTATAGCTGTGATAAGACGTTCCCTATTTATAATGTATACTGTACAGTTCTTGAAGTTGTCAGTCTCTTTCATTCTGTTTTATTAAAGCAATTTTCCTAGAAGCAACAAAGTTTATTCACTTTATATACTTAACATTGCATTTCGCATTCTCTAGATGTTTAAATTTATTAATGAAACGTTGAAATTCTCTTCCTCTTTGTATAAATTTTAAATTGAAGTAGTTTGGAGATGAATGTTTAACAAAAAATGTCCAATGTCGTAATTAAGATGTAAGGGATGCATGGATATTTTAGTTCAATGAATGTACCAGTTTCTTGCTTCTTTGTAGTAGAATTTTC
>KQ435851.1:224807-276741 GCA_001276565.1 Melipona quadrifasciata
GTAGTAGAATTTTCAGAAACATTTTGAAAATTATATTTTATCGTCTGCTTTTTACTTTACACTACATGACTCGTCATTTCCAATTATTCCAGATTTTAAATTCGATTTATAATTAACTCTATGCTATAATCTTTCTGTCCCCGCGAATAATACGAAATAATAGGTGAAGTTTTACAATTGCACGATTGTTCAACATTCGATTTTTTAAGTCGTAATACTGCTTGAAAGAAACAGCTGATTCACTGGTGGCATCGCGTTCTCTGCTAATTATTCCCGAATCGGACAACATTATACGGAAGCAAAGAAAGCTCGGCTGACACGATTATCTCAGCTTCACAGACGGCGAGGCGGACTTAAGAATTCTTTGCATTAACAGAAGTTTTTAGCCAGGACCCGTTATACGGAGCATCCAGCCCTCTCGAGGAAAACTTTTTTCCACCATTTATACCGTGAATGCAGCAGGCGAATCTCGACTTAATTGGTTGTCCCCGATCGGACAAGAATAAGCTATGCAGGTACATTATCAAGCTTAATAACCCATTTTGCCTTTTCTTGTTCACCAACGTGCCGCTGCTTTTTTAACTAGTTAACAACGAATCCGATGAATAATTTCCCCTTTCTTCCTTTCTTCGCCAGAGGGTTGTACAGTTTTTTGTAAAGTTTTTGTTGCATCGAACAGCACAACAACGTCTATCTCGCATAACACGAGAATCGAGTTTGAGACGATTTTCGACGAACGACAGATTTTTTAACAGATGCTCGATTTGACTTGCAATTTTTGAAAACATTTGTAGAAATTCAGACTTTCACAAAGTGAGTGTGAATTTTACAAATAATTACAACAATTGGAATATTTCGTGCGTTTCTTTCGCGATCCCTTCGAGCATGTTAAAATGCGAAAAAGAATCGGAAGTTTCGACTTCCGGAATTCGGCTAATAAAATATTCACAAGTGCTTCTCATTATACCCAACTTCAGCAATGCTTCTCCAGCGGAGGAAGGATAGCGACGAATTCGTGGAAATTTTGTATACAGATTCTGCCGCAAGTTTCACCGCGAAGGAAAAAGGGCAAGGCATTTCATTTGACGCGCATTTAAAATTCAAATGCGTCGCTTGGAAGTTCCTTCGACGTCGAGCTCGATCCTCTTCGAATCGTGAAAATATTTTGACGAGAGAAGTTCATCGTAACTGTGAAACGAGAGATTCGAGAAAGCAAAAATTTCAATTTAGATTCTTCGTGTCAGGAACAGCACTCGCTCTTGCGTCTGATACGGAGATGCGATACAAAACTATGGAATAATACGATACTAAACGCAATATCACGTCATGTAAATATAATTATACAATATAATGCAATGCAATGAAAATAGGAACATAAAATTTTTTAAATATTCGAATAATTAAATTTTTAAATATTCTAAATAGTTCTAAATTGAAACGTAAAGTTTCATAAATTGCTATATTCGCAAAACTACGTGGTTTTATAGGAATTACACGTCAAAGTGTAAAACAAATTCAAGTAAATATCACGTAATCTGCTTATCGCGGACGTTGGAACTTTTTGGTCTGTTCCTTGCGAATTGTAAATACGAGTTGCAACGTTATTTTGGCCGAAATATAGTCGTCGCGATTGTGAAACGAAATTTGCATCGATTGTTAACCAGGAACGGTTCTCGTTCCGAGCAACATTTACTCTCGCTGATGATCTCGGGGAGAGCTGCCAACGCGTATGGAAAACGCGGCTGTTTTCCTGCTGGGCTTAATTAAATATGCTTCCGGTACGCTCATTGTTCTTTTGTTCGTCGATGTTTGCCGTGATAGTCGACATCGCGGCTGTACGCGATCGCTGGCGAGAAATTATCGTACTATCTGGAAAATATTTTTCGACCGACAAATACGGCGCAAATGGCGATCGAATTTCGAATATTTGTTCGTTCGTTTAACCGTTTGCTTAGCGAACGGCAAATACGGTGAAAACGAAAGGGTTGTCGACAAATCTCGATGCTGCAATGTTAAAAAAAAGCATTGTTTGTTTCTGACAGTTCGACGGATATTATTAGTACGATTCACGGTTGTAGTGATTGAAACATTCATAAAATAACTCGAGCGACACGTTTCTCAAACTTTAATTACTTTTTTGACGTATCATTATTGATCTTATTACTTTCTATAGCGGTCGATCGTATTTTTCTCATACAGAAGCGAAACTGCACGTGGAATTTCATTCCTCGAAAAAGTTAAAGGAATAGCAGTTGGAGCGAGTTGGTATAATTTCGTTCGTCAACGTGGAAAATTATTTCGGATTACCAAATTCCACTCTCCGAAGCGTAAATCTTTCTCGTTCGTATCGCTCGTACGATCCCGCGGTTCCTTATTACACGGGACGCACCGGGATGAAATGCGAGGATTTATCATACTCGTCATACGAGGACGAGCTCGTTGTTAAAAGTTTATATCCGTCGACGAGCGTTGTCGCGAGTACAGAGAGGCGCATTCAGTCGGAAAATACACGTAGGATCACGCTGTTTGCTCGAATTGGAAACAGCTATTGACAGGATCGAGGGAGGGGAAAAAAAAAGCGGGGGGAGATCCGGTGCGAAATAGCGATCCGCTCGCAAATTGCCTGTGTCCACGGCGAATCTTTTGCGACCTGGAACTACGAGCTGGAATTAATTAATAACCGATACACCGACAAGATCGGTGTGCTGACCGGATTTGCATCGACAGCACATAATTTTCCTTCTTTCTTCTTTTTTTCTTCCTTCGTTGTTCTTTCTTTCCCTGTATTGCTCTCGCGTATTTTATTTTCTACTTTTTCCCCTTTTATATATATGTGTGTTTTTTTTAATTCACTCGCCTCCAGATCGACGACAAATGTTTTAATTGTTTTTCATTTTCTACGTTCGTGTAACAACGTCGTTGTTCCCCGGTTTATCGTGCAAGAGCATAGTTCTAGAATATTATGAAACGAGCAGCGACCTAATGGAATTAAGTGTCTTTTCGTTTTCTTTTTTTGGCTATTTGAAGGGGTTGATAAGAAAAGTCGAAATAACACTCTGTCACGCGTGTAGAGAGGACGATGAAACTGCAAGATAGTGTGAGCGAGTGAGTGCAAACGAACAACGTGGTGCATTGAAAATTTACGGTGAATCTGAATTTCTTTCTCTGAAGCAAGAAACACATTGTGAGATACGCGCGATATTGTTCTATATTTCTCTATATTCGCTTTTGCATTCGAAATTTCAAGATTTCTCTTCATTTATATTTCACGGCATCCGTGTTTTTCATATTTCTGCATCTTCGTCTCCTGTTATTTTTCGCGGCACCTTTCCTTCTATTTCTCATTCTCTCGCCCTTCCTCTCTCCTTTGTTCTTTACTCGCTATTTTCGTCGGTAGAATATTCAGCGCACAATCAAAATCCCGAGTGCGTAACAAAGATATCAAGAAACAAAATACATTCCAAGAGAATGTTATATACTTCGTTATCCTTTCATTAGCGGAAGAGTTATTCTTTTGAGTGAAAAAATATGATATATATATATATTGCAAGATAGTGATTCTAGTTATACAAATCCATCAATCTATCAGTGATCAGGCTTCCAAGAAATTTTAAAATTTGCTTTCACTTGTCGTTCAAAATTGCCGAAAGGAAGAAAATTGTACAGCAAGTTTCGAGAGGTCGTTGCGAAGATGAGGCTTTAATCTTCAAATCCATTGTAGATTCAGAAGAAAATTCTCCAACGTTTCTATAACGAGGAGGAAAGTATCTCGCTCCATGTAAAAGCACTCTAAAAATAAACAAAATGAACGGTATATTTTGAAGGTAGACGCTTAGGTTCGTTGTTTCTTTTGACAACATTTCATAATAATAGTTTTGATATTTAAATGTTCGAATATTAATGGGATTCACTGTACGAAAAAATCTTCAGGTATTCCCTGGATATAAATTACACACTCGCTTACTGTTACGTTATTTCCTCATTGGCCTTTTGTTCTCAAGGGCCAGGCCCAAGGAAATTCTCCCTAACCATCCGTCCACCGTTTCCAGCTTTCTATTACAACGTGCTCGTTTAATCGCGACGCAGCACGCGGGACAAATTTCGGCTCGTTAAACGGCAGGATTAACTGCCCCACCGGCGTCGCGCTGGCTCGTGTGATGGATGGGATATCGCGCGAGCGACGGGCCAACGACGGCCCAATTTAACAGGTGCGTTTGTCTGCACGCGTGCGTCGCACGACTCGTGACAACAGCACGCGTCGTGAACGATCGTCCATCCCTATTCACGTTTTTCGCGTAGACGATTTTCGAGAGGGGCGTCGCGACGATGACATTCGCGAAAGAGCTGGCGCTTTCCTGCGAGTGAATCGAGCCCGGCGCGATTCCAGGCAGAAAATTTGACGTTTCCTTTCGTCGGTGTAATTTCCAGACTTTTGCCATTTAAGAAATTCAGCCTGGCAACCCACTGTGCTTCTGATTCTTTTCTGAATGTGCGAACGATGGAAAGAAAAGTTTGCCCGTGGCTATCGTAGATGAGTTCGAAACACTTTCGATTTGATTGAAATAATTGAACAGCGGACACGTTCAAAATATTATACAGAATTTTCGAGACAGAATCGAGAAATTTTAAGATAGAGAATTGAAGAAGAATCCTTTTTTCAGGGTTAAGAGGAAGTGCGAGTGAAAATATTTTAATTTTGTTTACGACACATTTACGAAAAATAGTTAAATTTCTGTAGGTCTAAATTATTGATTTATTAATTATCTTAACTGCAACCATTCATATTGGTCGCTCCAACTATTTTGCAAGTATCAAGTAATTCCTCTCATTAATTGATAATTCTTTATTTATTTTATCACTGAAAGTGATTTTAGGCGGAGCCTCTTCAGATGCAACGCTAATGCAACGAAAATTAGCGATTGGTCGATCTGGGTCACGTGATTCGTGAGGGGGCGTGGGGTAGACCTCGAGTAGGAGTGGCGTTGTCTGGTACAAATTACAGGAGCGATCGCGTTGTATCGATTCAAATGTTTGCATTCGTCTTCATTTCCTAGTCAGAACAGTTGCTATTTTCTTTTATTGTATGATACAAAATATTATTAACTTTATTCGTAAGTTTTTATACATTTGCAAAAAACTGAGAAATACAAACAACTCTCTTTCCACCTATGTGCCAAATTATATAGACATACCAAATTTCCACGAATATCCACAGTTCGTTTATGAATTATCTTTCGAGTCGTATTTCCACAAAAATAAATATTTTGTAGTATAATGGCTCTCTCTCGCGAGAAGGTTGAGAAAGCACCCTGCTGTTCAGTGCTACTCGTTGATTTGTCCAAGGTAGATAAATAAATGTTTGATACGTGGTTCTTGTTCGCAGAATGACCAAGAAATGGTCTTGTTTATGTGATTGGTTATTTCTGGAAGCGCTACGGTACGGACCAGTACATCGTGGTTGTAGGAATTCCTTTTGATTGCCGGGGATAAAATAAACCAGCAGTCTCGGAATTTGTTTGCTCGAGAAATCGTTAGTTGTCTCTTCACGTAGATAACTCGCGATTGACGGCGGTCTCTCGTTTTTATGGGAGAACGTAACATTTCCTGGTACTAAAAATTCTTCACGAAGGACTTTTCTAGGGGGGAAAGGCGTATATTTTTAGATAGAAATAAAAATGGCACAAATGACACAAGATCGAATGAAAAATACACAAATAATGTTGCGAGTAAACAGTCGGGCTGGTGCAAAATTTACTGGCACGTGGAAAAGTTTTCGTTCTATTATTTTAGAATTTATTAGTTTCCTAAGTAGCGCACTAATTACACGAAGTTTTAATGACAGAATTACAAACTGTACTTAGCCAAATACGGAATTTCGGAACTTCCCTAAGCAGGTGTACGAAATTATTAATTTTTCTAACTAGATGCAGAGCAAGTGAATTTTTGCTGTTATGAACGAGTTTGTTAACGCGAAGTATTTACTAACACTGACGAGTTTCTAATTCACGACGCGCAAATTACGCCTAGGATATAATCAAAATCCAAACTGTTCGGCTCTTCTCTTTGTAAATTTCTCAATTCACCATTTTTGTGCTAATAGTACGAAAACGTACTAGCTTTTGCAAGACAATAAGTAGTAACAACCTGTGATATCTGATGAGTAAACGTTTTTAGAAACGTGATAACGCATGCAAAGATGCACACAATGCACGTGGCGTGCAAAAACACTCAAAGTGCAGTACCTTTTACATTAATCAAGAGAAATTTATATCCTCGCAAAAACACGAGACGACATCGCGTCCTCGTAACATCATCGTTGGACAGAGTCGATGGACGCAACTTCGAAACGGTTCATACGTAGTACGTCGTTGAATCATCGGTGGATCGCGGCCATCTTCCGATAAAACGGGAACAACCGGCCTGGCAGCGATCGTAAAATCACGGCAAATACACACGGGGGTCTCCGGGTAACCGAGTCGGAACAAATGGAGCGAGTTAACGTCGAAAGAAACAAAGTTCCCGATGTGAACGCGCTCACTGGCTCTGCGAGGGCGAGCGCGCGCGCTTGCCCCGCGTGTACGCGGCCTGAAAGTTTAATCGGCGAAATCTTAATTAGAGGCTGCATTTATTAGGGCGGAACTCGCGGCAGAATGCGCGCGTCGTCCTCCCTCTCGTATCGGCCCGTCGTGTTCAAAGAAGATACTCCCCGTTTTGTTCGCGTGCGAAACGGATGCCTGCAGTCCTTCGCGCGCAGATAACGAGCCAGGCAATTATTAGCGAAAGGCGGAGTCAAAAAGAAGAAAAAAAGAAAAGACAGGGGCGGGAGGGAGAGAGAAAAAGCGCGGAGAAATTCTGGGCGAGTCGAAGACCCGGTAATATTTTTTAACGAGTACCTCTTCGACGATTTGACTCTTCTCTTTTGGGTCTGGGCGCAGCGAGTCACAGGAAACCGGGGGCGGAGTCGCCGATTCTTTTTAATCACCCTTCTTTCTTTTAGTCCCTTTCCTTTCAGGTTCTCCCCCGAATTTCTTGATTTACCGATTGATGCTCGACACGAGGGGACAAAATTCCAGCCTAATTCTTGAGATCGAGTGATTTTTCTTTTGCGAATAATAGACAAATATTCTTTTATGCTTTTTTGCGCGATACAGTAAAATTAAAAAGTGGAAGTAAGCGTGTTAATCAACGACATACTCGAGAAGCTTTTAAACGTTGGCCTCATAATTTTTTAGTTCCCTGGACTCGATAATGTACGAGAGGAAAAAACAAACAGAAAAAAACAAATACAACCGAGCTCTCGGTAAAATATTTGAAATTGTGCAACATCGAGAGTGCACGCTTGACTCGTGTAACAAACACTGAAAGCTGCAATAGTCTGCTTGCTTTTTCCTGGATACATTAATGAGTATTCATACGGTGGTAGATATCGTGCTGCACCTTGTATTTTTTTTAGTTTCTGCAATGAGTGATATCCCGCGTAATAATTTGATCTCCATTAGGTCGAAGTGTGAAAATGAGGAAAGGGGAATTTTTCACGGATGAAACACGCGAATCCAATCCTTTTAATGATCTGAATGCGTGTGATTTTATTTGATTTCCATAATGATACGGCGAGAGAAAGAGGGACGAAAGAAGGAAAGAGTAGAATTACTAAAATACTCGAGGTCTTTCACACTGCGACGCGATCCCTTTGTAATTTCTCATCATGTTGCGTGGACTCCTTCCCGCGGGCATAAAACAAACGTTCCGATGCCTCGATCGCGTTTGAAATTAATACCGAGTACTTTTGTAGAATGCATACTCATAAAGTTTCGTTTTATGGCGTGCAACGTGGCGTACAAGGTAGCATCGGTCTTTTGTATGTGCTTTTAATTTACATAGAAATCGAAATACCTATACGTTTCCTCGTATAGATCGAACGGGTATACATTTCTCTGGAAAGAAACGAGAGAGCACGAAACTATGTTTCAAGTAGATATTTCTCTGTATTAATACAGCGATTCGATACGAATTTTCCCGTGGTACATTTTATCACTGAAAGTGATTTTAGGCGGGGGTAATCCAGAAAATCGGGCCTCTTCAGGTGCAACGAAAATTAGCGATTGGTTGGTCTGGGTCGCGTGATTCGCGAGGGGGCGTGGGGTAGACTTCGAGTAGGAGTGGCGTTTTCTGGTACTGAGCGATCGCGCTTGTAATTTGTTTTCTATCGAGTCAAATATTTGCATATCAATAAAATTTTATGGCAAAAAAGTCTTCATTTTTTGGTCAGAACAGTTGGTTTTGGGCCTTTCAGTGAGACGAATCGTACTGGGGTACAAGTCGTGCAGTTTTTTCTGTACACATTACGTTTACAAATATTTTCGAAAAAAGTCGCATTGTCGCATCGTGAAAGATTTCGAAGGTTCGTAAGTAACACGTTAAAAGCTTAAAACGGAGGGATGAAATTCGATGGAAAATTCGATATTTCGTTTCTCAGAAAATAAGGCGGGGTCAGATGCAAATAAAAAATGCTATAGCAAAATGTACAAATTCCTGGATTGGAATGGTTTTAAAAATCGACGTGCGATGTTTATGGCTTTTTGTGCTTTTTTTACCCGTGGTGGAGAGGGAGAAATGTAAAAACGGTAGATTGCAAGGTGAGCGGAAAAGAGAATTACAAGAGAAATGTAAACGAGAATTCAGTTTGCACGTGAAATAGTGCGAAATAAATACATGTGTAACATTCCCGTAAAAACGTACCGAGGGAAAAGGAGTAAAAACAACATTATTTAACCCGTGCAATCGCGTTCTTTCTTGTTTTTTTTTTCCTTTCTTCGAGGGTCTGATTAATGCGAACACAGCAATAAAAATAATTGCTCTTATTACACGATACATTGCAGGTATTGTGGAAATGCAGCATATTGTATCGTGTACTTACGTTGCAACAATGCCATAAACGCGCTATTATACATGTGTAGTCAGTGGAGAATTCTGTGCAACATACTTAATATTCATTTTCTTTTGTTACATTCACAATGCCCTGTGAAAGTATTCCTAGATATATACATATAGATACGTACAAACGAGTAAACACTTTGAAATTTCATCAACGTGAAACATACATGGAAGTTGCAAGATATTTATCGCGACCACAGGTTTAATAAGAAATTAGTTTACGTACATGCACAAACATGCAACAAATGTCGAACCTACTTACTTGGCTGTTTGCGCGATCTTCGCGAAATATGCATTTGTTCCAAACTTGTTCGACACAACAGCCAGCGACGAACGTTAACGAAATGTTCTCTATGTTTAACAAAAAGTTTCCACGAGTTCTTCCAATGCATCTCGCAGTTTTCGTAAGTTTGCCTCTGACTCAAAATTCAAAACAACTTTGCACCTCCCGTTTCTTCCTCCGAGCACTTGGACAACGTTTCCAGAATCGTTTCAATCTCCGTTGCGAAGTTATTCCGTTCGCTTCGATCGGAACCCTTTGCTTCGAGAGTGGAAACTCTCTCCAAGAGAGAGAAAGAGAGAGAGAAGATAGAAAGTGGCGGCAAAACTGGCGGATTCGTTTGAAACGTCACGCCACGTATACTTGTTTATACGCGGTTGTTCCACAGCACGTGGAAGGTTTCTATTTCAGTCGGTTATTCCAGAGTATCTCGGGGCCGGGGCACCGTACGTGCAACCAGAGATTCAACGTGCACCGTGTGGAAATGAGCCAAATTATTTTAGTTTGCGCAAACGGTGCCGGCAACGGAGCAACTAGCGCGGCTATCGTCGGGCGGCCTGCCATCGTTAGCCTAATTGCACCGGCCGATTAATTATTACCAATAAGCGGTGGGTACATGTCTCCCGAGAAGTATCGAGAAGTACGCTGAACTTGGAACAAGCTCTCTCTCTCTCTCTCTCCTTCGTGTCTGTTAAGGGTTTAAATTGGACCGCGCGGCTGTGTTCCGACATTTAGCGGACAAATTGCTGTCAATTTTTTTGAACGCGGGCACGGAGCGTTCTTGCTCCGTCTCTCGTTTCGCAATTAAAATCAATTTTCAATAATAATCGTGAGATACAAAGTTTTCAATTTTAAAATTGAAGAAACTTTTTTTATTGCTATTATTCGCGATCGTGTATTTCGATGCATAGAATGCTATAGGTATGGATATAAATGAATAATACTTCGAGTATGCGAGTAATTTTGAGAGATCGCATCCGTCTGCGTTGCTTAAAGTAGAAAATGCGAGACTTTGAAGATAAACATTTTATGCAAGCCAAACCTCGGCAGAGTTTGACGGAGTTTGAAAGAGTTTGGAAATTAATTCGTCCTCTTTCTAAATTTCAATTTAGAGTACAGCGAGGTATAGAAACGTCAGAGGGATAAGCAGGAAATTTATTTGAGGGACAATAGTATAAATCGTGCAAATAGAATCGTGTGCACTGAGAATACGTTCGAGAAAAAGTCGTTTATCTCAAAGCAGCGGAACTCATTTTATTTCGAAATGAAAGGGACGATTCACTTCTTACAGCGCGACGTGTTTTCACGAGGAGACATCGCTTACACGCGAAAAAGCACTTGAAAGCTTCTTGCTCCGATTTTCTTACATTTCTCGATGTTGATAGCTGCTTCGTCTAATTGCTGCGCGTTTGTTAATCCGAGTCTCTTTATTAACAAAGAGAGGCAAACATTTGTTCAAAACTAGTTACTCTCGCGTATTAAAAATTTATTCCATCGGAGTGTTAAATATTCAAAGAGAATTTAATTGCAAATAATGTTCGCAATTTACCAGCCAGCTGCGTGTTTAATACTTGCAACTAGTTACACTCGCTTTAGCAACAAGCAATTTGCTACTCTTTTTCTTTCGCTGAATTTTTGAAACTTATTAAATACATGCTTTATCTAGACTTTGCGTTAAAAATTCGATTTATCAGGGTGTTAAACAGGGTGTAAAGCGGGGATAATAATTTTAAAAAAATTACGGAGTTGGAGAATTACGGCGCTTCTAATAGCTTTTATGCAATGATCAATCATAGTGACACTAGGTACCCAACGGCGACATACTTTTAACGCGATATCATATTTTCACATAAAAATACAACGCCCTACAAATCAATCTTCCGACCTATTAACTACGTTATTTTCGTATCGTACCTTTTTCTTGACGCACCCATTATCGTCGCTACGTAACCATTCGTCTTCTGTAAAATTACATTCAACGACAACTCGTCGAAATCGTACGTAGGTGTGTCTGGAAAGGAAAAGGTCAAAGTTTTGAAACTTTGTCGCTACCACGTTCGAAATACAAAGAATACTAGCAAAAGTTTACAACTTACAAGTCAGAAGTTGACGTATCAATTGTAATAAATTCGTTTTCACAAATTTTATAAACTAGCCTACTCGTTAATTATAACTCGTGAGAGAATTCCATCAACATCGACTTACAAGAAAATGAAGAAGGAGAAAGGAAATAAAATTTACCAAGTTCCAAATGGAATTCGCTGTTATTTCTCGCGAGATGCTCGCTATAAAGACCCTGACTATAAAGATTTTTAGAGATCGTTGGAAATAAAATGGGAAGGAAGAAGGGTTTAAAATGGCGGATAGACGCGAACATCCATTTTGCCGGTGTTATTCGAGCGACGCACAATATTATCCCTCTTGACGCGACGTCGGGAAATGGGCAGCGATTTCGAACGGGATCAAGGATGGAAAAAAGAACGACCGACCGGCACCGTTAAAGGCCACCGTGGCCGCAGGATAAAACAATATTTCGCCCATGGGATCTCGCCGTTGGCGAAGATTTTTCGAAGCGCGCCGCTCACTGCTGAGAGCACTTGAAAACCTCTTTCCGATGGCCAGGGTCGATCGAGATCAGTGCTTCCATACGTTACAAAACGTCGACTCAATGTATGTCGATCTTAACCGTCCGATGGTCGTTCGCCTCTATCGCACTTGTGTCATAAAATTCATCAGAGACTACCTCTTCGAAAGAGTCGCCACACCCGTCACGATTTCCTCCGCGAAACGCGATCGAGGCGAAGGTTCCTCTCGTCTTCTTTCCTCTCTCTACGTTTCCCTTTTCTTAATTTTTATATCGCCAAATTATGCGAATTTTTGCATACCTGCGAAGAAAAATTTAGAGATGAAATGTTCAAATATTATTAGAGATTATTGTTGGAGATTTCTTCGGTAAGTAGATCACGAATGAAACGGAGATGGAGATTTTTCAGATTTTCCACATTCGTGGCTGCAATTAAATCGTTAATCTTGAGATCGAATCCCAACAGCCTACTCTGCAAATTCACAATTCACGAATTTCATTCTCGAATGTTTTTTTTTTTTTTTTTAAAGCCAGTGACTATTGATTTTTTTTCCGGTCGGAGGAAGACGCTTCTTCTTTTTGAACTCTTTGAACCGTTCGAAACTCTTGACCCGTTTGTGCGGCTGGTATTCATGGTATGACACGTATATTTACATAATGTCCCGTGGCACTTCATATCTTTGAAGGGTTCAATTTTCGTCTGGCTGCCCCCTCATTCTCTCAAACGAAACTTTTATACGCTCGTTACAAATCACTCTCGTCTCTTTATCCGCTTATTTCTTCTTTCCGCAAATTTTTCCAACAGCGGTTTAATTTTGTCACTCGTGCGAGATTATTCGTCGTGCAATCGGACGCTAATACAGATTTCGGCGCGCGTGGACGTTGCATCGCTTGACGATTTTTTTAGAAATTTCCTTTGACTTAACCATTCGCGTTTGTCCAAGTACGTGGACACTGCTACGTAGTTACTTTAATTTAATTAATTACTGTTTACTTAAATTTAATTAACTTTGTTCATTCTTTCTCAAATTCCACTTCAAATTTACACAACCAAATCAACTTATATAACCATATAAATTAACAATCAAATTCGATCAAAATTTTCTTATCAATTTAGTCAGTTTTGTAACCAACACGCCATTTGCTATTTCGGTTTCTCTTTTTCCTCGTTCAACGACCTCAACACCCTTATCATTCCGGCGCGGTTCTCATTCATCTATAAAACACTTCACGCTTCTCTTGCAACCACTTTTCGCAACGATGAATGCAACCATTCTTGCCAACTCTCTCTCTTTCTCTCTCTCTCTCTTCAGCCCTCGCGGGAAGCGTAAATCGCAGTCGAAATTGCTCTCGATTAATATTACAAACTCGTACTCTCGGAGCGCTATCTACTTGACAGGTTGGTGTAAGTGTCCCTGACACCGACACGTAGGCAGTTTAGCTAGTTGCAAAATGCAGAAGCGCGGCTTGGAAACGTGCTCTCCGTGCATTGCGAGCTGAAAGCAACCAGTACCAAGAAGCATCCTCGCTTTCCTTCCTTTCGCGCGTCCTCCGGAGATTCTACACTATAGATTCTCGCATAATATTCTACTGTCTCTCTCTTCTTCTCCCTCTCTCTTTCTCTCTCTCTGCCTCTGCCTGTGCCAGAGCTGATTTTCCTTTGTCGTGAATTAATCCTTTCTGGTTGATAGAAATTGTTACTAAATTTGTCCCTTTCGCATCGCGGGCCCGGGTTTAGTGTTTCCCACTGCCGGTATTATTGCTTCTGTTGCGCGCAAATTGATAAACTTGGTTTCGGGAATATGTACAGTATCGCGTGAATATCCAGTTTGTTTTACGCTGTGAAACGCGCATTGAAAATTTAATCCGTACATGCAGCGTTAGATTTGACGAAAGATTCAATTCAGTGTTTCAGTTTTCGACGAAGTTGTTAAATGAACATTATTTCATAAATCAGTGACACTTTCTTGGCGATGCTTTGTGATTATAATAACTTTTAAAATCCCGAAATCGAGAAAATTTTATAAAAACCATTGAAGAAATTTATTCTACACTGCACTACACTACGCTTTGTTAGGTACCGAATTTCTACATTTTGCGTAGTTTTGTATATCGCCAACTTTTTAATAAATGAACATTTCAATTTCTGAAAATTTCACTGCGAATCCCGCGATCCCGTGAGAAATTGTCGTTTCAACCACGCGGTTATCTGCACATTATTGCACGTAAAACCGCGGGAAAAAGTTGTAATTAAGCGAAGCAGCGACACAGAAGAAGCCCGGCGCAAGTGTCCAGACCACCGTTCTTGGCGATACACTGCGCCATTGTGGACCACTGCCGCCGCGCTTTTCTTTCACTGGAACTGGTTATTAGCGAGTCGAAGTGCAACGAGATCGGCGCGAAACAAAGACGACTCTGTTAACTCGCGCGCAATCGCGCCTTGTTCCTTCGTCTTTTCAACGAGAGCTTTGCTCGTTCACGCGCTCGTCGTTTCCATCTCCATTTCCCATCCGACGGACGGAAGCTGGCAAACGTTTCGCGCGCGAAGAATCCAAAATCGAATTCCGCGCGCGGCCTGTTACACGACCGGGGCGTATTGAACTTTAATTGCGCGCGATAGACCGCATCGATTACGCGATTCGATTATTCCGCGGGAATTCCACGATGAATCCCGGTTGAATTGGCCGGCAGGACTGTTTACACGAGTTTGCATATTTCAGCGTGGAAACTCGCGGATTTACTTGCTAATCCGTTTAGCGAACGTTTATCACCCGCCTCCCTGGCGACTCCGACTCCCGCGCGTATTAACGCAATATTGGAGAATAGCCCCTCGCTAGAAAAGTTTCTAGGTTTTATGGTAATCGCGAGCTGTAGCGTGATTTCGATTTCTTTGACTTTTTCTTTTTTTCTTTTTTGGGTAAAGTGACAAAGCGTCTGATCAAAAATTAGCTAGACTACTGTGAGAGTGTTTTATATTTTACATTGTGCATAAAGTATTGTTCTGTGAAAATTTGTAATTTAATTGACAGATGGAATTTAATTGACAGTTAACTATCAGAGCACTTGAAGTGTGAAATATTAGCGTATCGTTGTGTGAAGCGGCTTCTTTATTTTTAATCGTGTTTTTCGTATCTTTCTTAAAATAGCAAAAAGTGCTGTATCTTTCACAATGCCACGCCTGATCGAAAACTTACTTACACTACTGTCGGAATAATTTACTGCAAAATGTCATATTGGTGTACCGCAGTACGAAATAGTTTCGAGTTTTGATTTTTTATTTTCAATTGCATTCATTTTAACAAAAGCGTATTTTGTCGAAAGGTCCACATAACAAAATACGTAATATATATTTCATATTTCATAAAGTTCCACGTTATCAAGCTCACACATTCAGCCTTTCTTACTGCCACATTGATTTATTTATCAGAATAATTATAATTTCTCAAAAAAATATGTCAAAAAACAATTCTTCTCTCTTCTTTTCTTCAAACGATCGTCCCACTCGTTCCGTGCCTCGAAATTTTGACCCATCTCGTTCATCATCGATTAGCGGAAAATTCACTTTGGTCTTCTCTCGATGGAAGATTCACGGCCCTCTCGTAAGAAGAACGTTGCAATAGGACACGCAGTATCACGCAAAGCATCAGCAAGCATGCTGTTCGTTACCGCTTTGTGCACGTCCCTAAGTGGATTGCGGCCGTGCCTCGGACTATGGGGGCAAAGTACGTTGGAAATACGCGTTTCACAGAGCAAATTGCTTATTGCGGTACCGACGTAATATGTAATTTTCCCCGCATCAAACGATCTGTTGGCAGCGGCATTACGACTGACAGTCGGCGTTGCTTTTCGTTAACGCCGAGGAATCGTTCGTAATTCCGCTAGGTTATTTTCGAGTATTAAGACACAGACCTAGATTCATTCTCTCTCTCTGTCCTTCTTTGACTATACACTTGCATTTCGTATTCGTTAACTCTCCAATTCGTCGGCAATTTTTATATTTCCCCGTACGATTTTTGCTCATATTTTTAACGTGATTCCTTTTTTTTTTGATTGATCAAAGTAGTGTATGGAAAGTGTGAGGAATATTTCGATTTTTTCTTAATTTTATGACTGTAAGATCTCGTAAATTTTTAATTTTAGTTTTTTGAATTTTATGGATGAGTAAATTTAGACTGAGATTGTTACAAAGCAATGATACAGAGTTCAGCTGCCTAAAAACTGCATTAACTGACTTATTTACACTAATAAATAAACTTTCGCAAGTAATTTATTTTTTTCAACGAGTTATGCAATGGTAATTATATATCTAGATAGTAGATCAGTTTTACTTTTAGGAGAGTGAAACGATAATTTGTACAACTGTTATTAATATTTTGACAGTGGTTTACGTTAAATTTGCATGATAATAAAGGAAAAATAAACGAACTCACTATACATACATATATATATATATATTTTCTAAAAACTTTGCAAAGTTTTCACGAATTTTTCGCTGTTCTCGCGACGTAACAACTATTCGATGATATTCCGTTGCGTTATAACGAGCGTGTTTGCTCTTCGGTTGAGACTAATAGGAGGATTGTAGCGCGGCACGATTTTACATTCGCCAGTCCCTACACTGGGAAACGGGGCTACCCTCGAGTCGAGTTTCAATCAGTTTGTCGGGGTTTCTGGTTCACTTGAATCTCAGTCACGTTTTCCTTCTCCCGAGGTTCTTTAAAAAGTTTACATTTCCTTGGATTTTTCATCCAAGAGTAGACGAGAGAAATACAACTTCGATTCAAGCTTGCAAATTTTCTGCGCTGCGTGTTCTCGTTCTCCTCCACTAATAATCCTAGCAGAGATGTAGAGGAAATGTATGCACGCGAGATTTTAACAAACAAAGTACGAACGGAGAAACGTGCAACGATAATCTGGTCCAAATTCTAGGATACGCATAATTACAAATGATGGTAGTTTCTATCAAGTATACACTCAGAAATAAAAGAAAGAAACACAAATAGGTTCGTCGAGATACTCTTAACGTTACGTATTTCTATATTTGTTTTATTTAGTTAATACGAATATTTAAAAATTTAAATTCCTCTGTTCATAAGGGACAGGGAATAATCTATGATCTGACGAATCACTTTCGGTTTCACGCGATACGAGAGATGCGGATGAAATTCGAAATTCTTTTTCGATCGTCGAGATAGACGTTTGCATTCGCGTATCAACAAACGGTTAGCGGAAATGAGACACAAATCCTTTGAAAATGTCACGTGGGGGAGATCTGATCCACTTAATCTCCCAATGAAAAGTCGCTCCGCCATGACATCCGTTTCGCTTATCGCGTTATTATTCCTTATCCGCGTGCGAGTCGTTTCTTGGATGTTCTCCAAGGTCTCATCGACACGATGACTTATGGCGACGTTCCTCGTTCCAGCCATACCAATTATAATTTCATTTTCGATAAAAAAAGATATTGTATTTAATAAAATTTCATTATGCATAATTATTTTAATATATTTGTATTTAATAATAATTTTTATATTAAATTAATATTTAAACAGCTTATAAATAGAGCGTAATATTGAAAATATTAATGAAATTTAAAAATTTTTTTATATCGAAAATATAATGTTTCAAATAAACTATGTATTTAAGAAATATAATTTTATATCTTTTTATAAAGTTAGAAGCTTTAAATATTTATTTCAAGTTAAATATTTGACCTCGTTGAATTTCTATATTAGATACGAACGATACGAACACGCATATTTTTGTTTCTTTCTCCTTCCGATATTGACTGATTAACATTTAATCATGGTACAAGGCCTCGTTCTTAACGATTTAATTTCGTACGGACGAAAGCTTCGTGTCGTTAATTGCCATTTTCGTTATATTTGCAAAATTAAGACACAAAAACTGTGGAACACACGCTGGCTTTACATCGTTAGCTTTTATCGACGCGGTTTAAATTAACAGGGAAAATAATTACGATTTGTAGTCAGTTTAATTGCTGCATACTGTAACAAACAATAACAACGAAATATGTTATTACGAACGATTACAACTTTGCATTTTCGAGCATATCGTCAATTCAAATTTACTTATCTCTCGTATCGAAATAACCATTCAAATCGAATAAAACTTTCAATCTCTCGTTTCGTTCTTCGAACTCGGTAGATCTTTATGATTTTCATCGCGTGTCTAAATTTGGCAAGGTCCTCGCGAAAAGGAACAAAACCGCGTTCGTTTCCTCATGTTTGAACGAACTTTAGCTATTTATCACGCTTCCGCTCGTTCCTTTTCCTCTCTTCTTCTTTTTTTTTTTTTTTTTTTTCAAATTTTACGTATTCATTCATCTCGCAACGCCAAGGAATTTCCTCTCGGAACAACGTGTCCAGGAAGTAGCCCGTTTTCTTTCTCCCTTGCTTGCGCAGCGCCGCGTAAAAATCACCCGTCCCGGCGACGCGCGATTTTTCATCGCTGTGAAAATAAAACGGCCTCGCTCCCCGTCCGCGACGAATTCGCTCGTCTTAATAAATCTCGCAGCTGTTCTCTGTCGGCCTTTGTTTTCTTAGCTAAGTCAAGGAACGTGTTCGCGGAGAATTTTCAGATTCCTTTCTAAAACCGTCCGCGCGCAGAGGCGTCCATACGTCGTCAGCGCGGCGGCTGAACGATTCGAAAAGAAATCCGGTCGAAATTTCCTCGATGGAGCCGGAGCGATTCGGTGGCTCGTCTCGCGTGCGTTTTCACCCTAAGCTAAGATAGTTCTCGTGTTGCCATCAGCCACCGTCGTTGTGTCGCGCGAAAGGGACACGGTTCTTCTCTAAACCAAATGTAATTGCGTTCCCGTGTATGTAGCTGCCGATATATTATTCATTTGCCGGGCGACTCGTGCCTTCCGACTCGATCGACTCGACGTTTCCTAACTGAGGTGGGATTGAATCGATGAAAGGGGCGGATTTTTGCGAAATAATTTTTTTTTTTTTTTTTTGAGGTAGTAATACGTATTGACTAGTTTGAAATTGTTTAAATTGGGTACACTGGATTGTTTGATTATTTTTATGAAATTATTATTTTTTCTATGGAATATGTAAAACATGTAGAATAAAGTAGAGTTGCATTTCAACATTTCTATATTTCTACATTTAAATTCCACTTTCGTATACACGAAAAATAAAAGCTACAAATTTTTCGTGTAGTGTTTCTATGTATTTTAATTTACACAGAACAATCGCAGAACAAAGAGATTCTAATAAAAATTAATGCAATCTCACAGAACCTCGCCTCGTAAAATCCATCCCCTCCATCATTCGTACAATTTCCTCCACTCTCGTCCCAGCTACTCGTGTATATATACTCGGCAAAAACCATTCTAAACATTCTCTCATATCACCGCAAGTCACCTTCACCTCAGTCTATCCTAAGACAATCTCCACGAGCAGTCAGAAATTCCGGTCACGAAACCAGCAAGGGTTGCTGTGATACCAGAATCGAAATAAAGAGCATCCTTTTAACCAGTTTCGAAAAGTTACATTTAATCGCGTTGTCTATAATTCAGCGGAGAATGGTTGGATAAGATCATCCGATTAGAGCGCGTTTAATCTCGCGAGGAAGGATAGGGGTTGTAAGCAGAAGGGCGCAAGTAACGAGATCTATTCGATCCCTTCTAAATGTTCCAAATTGCGAATCTTCCGTATCATCCACGTGATTAGAGATGGGATCGAGTCCTTCGCAAGTATGTTTGAATCTCCTATCTTATGTTTGAATCTTTCAATCTCCTATCTTGCGTTTCCTTTTTGAAATTTCTTAGATAAGCATTAGTTATTAAATATATGTGTAATTTGTTCCTATTAATCTTCAATTTGAAATTTTCAAATTCAAATTCCAGAACTGTGCAATCTGCTCTCTTTCTTTCGAATTTACAAGTTACTATAGCGTTATTATAGAACAAAAGTTTAAAGCGGGATTTGTCATACGCGTGATATGATTTCTTTTTAATTCGTGTGTCGGAAATTTCTTACTTGACTCAAATTTTCTTCGTATCACGGTTGCTTCTCGTCAAACTTATTAAACACAACGAACTGTATACGTTGAATTTAACTCGCGTAAAATGGACACGCTCGTCGAAATTTTTACTTTCGAGTAGCGATTCGATACTTACAATTGGAAAGTTCGACTCGTGAGTTCGACTCCTGCTCAGAAATCTTGAGACAATTCCCATTTCTGGCGAATAGACTGTGGATACTGTTTCGTGTATTTGTGAGAAATCCCAAAAAGGGACAAAAATCCAAACTAGAGACACATTATATCGTGTTATGTCGTAACATGTACTTCTGTTTTATCTGTTGAATTCGCAGAAGTATAAAAATGCAGAAAAGTGCACAGTTCGTTAATAACAAACTTCGATATTAGACCCAGATTATGAATTTCCGATGAATTTTCTATTTCAGTAATAACTGTCTCGTAACTCCAACTTCGTTACGTAGTTTGTGCGTAAAATGAATCGTTGCAACAATTTCTCTTCTTCAATTTCAAAACAAATACAACGACTGTCCTAAAACTCTTGTACGTATTGTACTTGATCCCATTCGCGTGTGTGCACGCTAGACAGAGCGAACGCGTGCGAATATTCCGCCGGAGCGTTTCAACGGAATTGCTGGACTGGGTACGTGCAATTACGCGGGGGCGTTTAATGGCGAATCTAGCACGCGTGCGTACGCTCACGGTTTGCTGAAAGACACGATGTTATTAACGGACGGGTAATGACCGATGAAATTCGTGGATATCGCCTCTTTCGTTATGCGTGTTATCTCGATTGCCCGGGTAATTGCGGCCCTTCACCGCCGTGTTTTGGCCACGAGGCATCTCGCACCGAGTTGCCACGTGGGCGGTGATCACGTTGCCCGATAACCTTCGCCTCCTTCGCTCCGCCTCCCTCCTTCCTGGAAAGTTCGTTCAGATCGTGCAACTGGATCTTTACGTTTACGAGCCTGGACCAGTGGATTTGTAATTTTACAATTGTGACTCGATAGCGGCGACGTTTTAGTTTCCTCCCGGGTGATCTTCTACTCGATTATTTGCTCGTACGTTTTCTCAGTTTGAACGAAATGAGTCGGTAGTGCTAAACGCGATTTCCTCAGAAATTTTGTTCTAATCGTAATAATACCAAGGTAAATTTATAGTGTTGTACTTGATGAGCGTTTAAGGGTTTTTGAATTAAAGACTCGAAAGGAGGATCTGAACTTATGGTGCAATTGAGTATCATTTCCCAAAAAGTGAACAACATAACGCACCTATTCTCGCACGAACGATGAAACTCATGGATGGTAAATTTGAAATTTAGGCGTATCTATTCCATACACGTGCAAAATGATTCGTATCCGTAATTTTCACTCGTAGCACCACCTTGCAAGCAGTTCTCGGAATATCAATTTGCCACGAGAGCGTGACGATAGAAACACAAGGGGAATACACCTGCGACATCGTCGGAGAAATCGAGTGTTTGGCGCTCGTTTCCTCGATTCGAGGACGCCGTTAATTAGCGTTAATATTTACAGGTTCGTCCGTCCAAACGAGCTGCTTTAAAAACAATTTAATTAATCCCCGTCGAGACAACGGGTTTCTCGCTCTCGTTCTCTACCGACGCCTTCGTCTTTTTTTCTTCTCTCCTCTCTCTTTCTCGCCGTCACTCTCTTCCGTTGGTGTGGCATTTTCCAAGCGGCACCGGCCACTGCTACAAATGTAATTCAACTTAATTCCCTCGACTGAGCTCAACGTCCACGACAGAGAACAAAATCTGTTTAATCAGTCCCACTTACTGCTTGATAAGGAATTAAGGACGACGAGGATTACCGAGGGCTGAGGGAGAGAGAGAGAGAGAGAACAAAGCTTTACGCTCGATCGTTGGCCGCGTATTTGCGATCTACGCTTTTGGAAGCCTTTTCGCGGATCTCTGCCGTTTGCTTCGTTTCAGCCCGGGAATTAATGTACCAACCTTCCTTTCGTGGGGTTCCATGGGGTTGAGAGCCGTCGTGCAGTATCGCACGATGTTTGGCAAAGGATTTTGCGACACTTAAAGAATACTTACGAGTCGAAGATTGAAGATCATTAGTCGAGCTGGACAAGTCAATGTATAATATGGAAATTACTCACGCAGTCGTGCAGTGATTTAACACTGCAAAAATGTACGCGTGTAAAATTATAGTTGTATATTAGAATACGACGTATGAAGCGAGACGAATCTCTGTAGAGATTTTTTCTTGATTGTACTAGCGAAAGTTTAAATTTACTCAACCGTACGCAGTCCGTTTATTATTTAGAAATCAATTAAGACATCGAGCAAATGGGTATGTTATATATAATTATATATATTATATATAATCGAGTAAATAGGAGCAAAATAGGTTTCTGTTTAATACAGACGAATATGTTCCGACGTGATTGCAGTTTAGCACAACAATAAAGAAACACTCAACATTTTCGCGCTTTCTTTCTCTTTATTTTGCAATCTCACTCACTTTGTACAAACTATGCAGATACTCGTAGAATATATTCGGCCACGTCCACACGAAGCTTGATGATGACACCTACTGCCTTCTTTCGCGTGCTAATCTCAAATATTCATTCTGTCCTCGCCTCTGTGACCAACGTGCACTCGTTGTCTCATTCGCTATAAAAATTCATATTCCACTACACAGAATGATAATGAAGAAAGTATACACAGATGGAGGATAAGTTATACATATTTTAATCCAAGTTGTAATAATCGACTCGAAGCTTAAAAAATTTTCAAAGGATTTTCATCTACGCAAAAGTTGGTAGCTGGATTCAATTATAAACTACTAAAAGTTGAAACGCTCGTATATTGTGTTATACTAAGCTTTTACTTTGTTATTTGTACTGTTGCATCTTTCAAACTTCAAATTAATACCTTAATAGTTATAATTATCTGTAAATTTTTCCCCATCGCTATTTCATTAA
The DNA here is from genome assembly GCA_001276565.1 of Melipona quadrifasciata. Taxonomy (NCBI): domain Eukaryota; kingdom Metazoa; phylum Arthropoda; class Insecta; order Hymenoptera; family Apidae; genus Melipona; species Melipona quadrifasciata. Next base: position 247,577 of record KQ435851.1, read on the forward strand.
AAATTATTAAAACAAGTCTGCGAAGAAGTATTTTCTGCAAGAGGAGAGGATAAAATTTTACTTAAAAGTTGGCCTCGTAGTTCCACTTAATCGGAATATTCTTCGAAATTTGAAACGAACGATCAGCGAGTTCGAAAAGATCCACCGGGAAATCTAATTTTTGCAAACGATCGCTTCGAAACGACGAGTTCAATTTCAATTCCCGATCGAATTTTCTCCTGCCCCGATCTCTCGCCCTGTCGCGATCTCGAATTAAAATCGTGCACCTAATTATATTCAAAGGACAATGTTCCCCCGGAAACAACATGGCGGCGAGACTTCATCTTTCTTCGTCGTCCAGAAAAAAAACTAATTATCCCGACGGAGGAACTTTGTGCCGAACGGTCCAACAGTTTTTTCTGAATTTTCGTCGGAGAATATCGCGGGCCGGAAGCGGGTGGCGGGCGTTGGTTGGCCGTTTGAATATCGCGTCACGTTGAATAATTCTCCTAATATATATATATGAACCGAGTTGCCGAGAAACTTTTCGGCGCGCCAGCGAAAATAAACCCCGCCGCGAAATGAAATTGCCTTTAGAAATTAATAACAATCACAAGCTTCGCGGGGGCCGCGTTAATACGCGGGGGCCTCAATTAAAATTCTGGCTCGAGGCGACGGAAACGCCCGAAACCGGACTAACCGTGCATGGACTAACAAGAACGATCAACAGCCAGTTAATGCGCGGGTACTTCGATTTTCATTGTGCGTCGACAGCGAGCCGAATACGAAATCGATATCGCGTGTGCGGGCTACTTTCGGTGAATTGAATTTTCCATTGATATTTATTGGCGAGACAATGGCGCGGATTCGGCTCCCTCCTGCGAGCGAATTTCGACGCGAGCGACAGACATAACGTAATGGAGCGCGTACAAATAGGGGAAACAATTTTTGAAGCAAAATTCGACGGAATTCAATTTAATTTGCAAACGTCGAGGAAAATGTTCGAACGCTAGATATCTACAATGCTTGGAGATTCTTAAATTTTAGAGAATTTCGTCGAAAGTATTTCCATTGCAACGTGTTTCATATATTTTCTTAAGGAATTCTTGATAGGCTACGAATTTTTTCTATCGTTATTAGAGATGAAGTTAAATAAATTTATTAGACGATCGCACCGGCTGTTTCTTCTCCATTATTCTTTCTTATGTATAAACGAAACGCGCTGGCGTCGCACGTACGTTATTTCATTTCGTCGTCGTAAACGGGGGCTTGTTGGGTCGTATAAAATTTTTGTTCGCGTTATTGTTCGTGGAAGAAGGAAGCGATGAATTTTTATGCGTCCCATTTGTATTTGCGAGAAAGAGGGATTCTCGTAGAAAAATCACAAGGATGTCGCTGTATTTTCACGAATGTCTCCTTAAGGTGAGATTTTCTATAAATCTGTCGTGCAGATTTCAAGAAAATTTCAACGTGCGTGCACGATAAATGTCAAGCAGTTTTTCCGTGTAATTAAAAAAATTGATCGTTTTTTTGGTATTTTATATTGTCCTTTGTTTAATATACGTTGGAATCATTATCAGAACGTTACGTTAATCCGATCTGCATTGAATCAGCATTCGATTAAAGTATCGTTAATTAACTAAAATTTTCTAACGCTTTGGTCAATGAAATCTAATTTACCATTCTAGAATTTTAATTACAATTCATGCAACTTCGTGGAAAGAAATCATACAATAAATTTCAAGATTTTAAGATTTTTGTAAACGGTGAATTTAGTTGTTTGTCAGTTTGCAAAGTTCTCGAGAGAAAGTTGCCCTCTTCAAGATGATGTAAAACCATCTTTGGGGGAAACGATCTCAATAGAAGTTTCACGCTTGAAGCTGAATCTAATGTGCGAATACTTTCTGCATCCACTTGAGTGTTCCTTTGAGTTTAAATTTTTTAAAGAATTTAAAAAAAAAAGGTATATTGTTATCAATTTCTCTATTTTCTTTTTGAACAGCCGATCGATTTGGCAACTCGAGGAGTTCAATCACTGAATATCAAAACCAAAAGATGCCTTGAAACTCTTGAGCAGCACCGTGCATCATACATCCTTATCGTTTAAGATTCGAAAACACGTGTCTGATAAGAGAAATTTCTTCTTTCGCGGGCTTTCCATTGAAGCGGACACCACGCCAGACAGAGCGTGTATTTTTCCGGATTTATGCCGGGGCACACGGGAACGCTCTCGCCTGGAAACGCGAGATTTGTGTCGCTGCAATTAGAGACACTTTTTTTGGAGGGACGTCCTGCCTTGTTCAGTTTGTTTCTGACTTGTAAACTCGCGCAATTTCGCGGGAGAGAGACGCGCGAGTTTAACAAAACGGCTGCTCTAAGTAGTATGAAATTCCAGGATATTTCTCTCCCCCCCCCCCTGATGATTTTTCAGAACTCTTCGCGCGTAAGGATTCTCCTTTTGTTTATATATTTCGTCTGTTTCCAGGTTTTGACATTTTTTTTTCTCTTTAGAATTTTTCATCTTATCTGATGAGGCTTTTTACCTTTTAATCTTTCTTAACAGACGCGAGCCAGTTTTTAAAAGGGACTCTCTAAATACCTACGTTGCGCTCGTATTTATTCAAAAGTACTTTATACTGGAACTTGGTGTTTCGTAAAATAAGCTTATTCCTGAAGAAATAGCAAAGTCAGAATCTTCGATAAAATTATAGAATAAAAGTAATTAAATTTAATTCTTCTCGAAGCGACAAAAATTCACAATTTCGCGAGGAATCGATCCAAAGCGAGGCGCGACAGCATTTCCGCAGCTGCGAACCCGGTGCATTCGCAAGAACGTTCCCGGTTTTCTGATTGAAACAGTAAATTCTTCATTGGACTCTTCTTATTTCCGCGGCGCAGCCGTCGCGTGCGTTTGCTCTCGCGACGATGAACTCCGTCCGCAGCGCCAGGACTCCTCTCCGACTTTCTGGAATTTCCCGGTGTTCCCTCGCCGCGAGAGCAGCGAGACGATGATACACGATGTTTTAAAAGCAGTTTCAACACAGCCTGACGGTACAGAAATAATAAATGGGGAAGGAACGTGACGAAACGGGGAACGAAAAATTAAGAGAAACTGTCTCTTCTATCTTCGAGACGTATTTTCCTTTATCTTAATGAAACAGTAAAGAACACGAGTGAACATAGTGACGAAAAATTGTTGTAACTTGGTAAACGAAACGTAATCTTGCTTTTTTTTTTGTACTCGACGTGCAAACGCTCGATGAAATATTGTTACGATTAAATATCTGTATGTCCGTTCAATTTTACTCGTCACTGATCTCGAATTTTAATGCATTTCAAATTGAGAAGTGCATAAATGGACAGAATACGTGTATGAAATATTCAAAATAGAATACTTATTATAATGGAAGCGTTTAGTTACGCTCAGAAAAATTTAAAAGTGTAGGATAAAAATTTCTAGCCTCACTTAGTCGTAGCAATAATAATTAGTAAATTTAACGAAACTGAAAATCAAACATGAACGACAGATATTTGTTACTACACGCGTTTATAAAATCTGGTCAAGAGGATACGAATCGACAATATCATTCTACGTGACATAAATAAGAAAATTACACAATACAAATTGGAAAGAAAAAAGAAATAAACGCAGTTACTATTGTGGGAACGATAAACGGTTAATTATCGGCAGCTTTAATCTAAAAATGCGCAACAGGCCGCAAAAATGCGCGAAACAAACATTTTCGTATTTGCAAATTGCAGCGCGCCCATTAAAAAGTTCATATCGTTTCTCATTATTTCACGTTCCGTTCGCATCTGCCTTCGCTAACGACGATTTTCATCCGAGTTACCAACAACGAAATAATAACATCTTCCTCGAGAAAGGAGGCAGGCAAACTCCAGCAATTTCCTCAACATTTTCTCGGTTTGCGAGTAACTTAATAAAAACTAGAGGAACAGATGGCAATTACGAGATTACGTCTTTGAGTGTGTAATTTATAGTTTGTTAATTAAATAGTTGACGACGAGGATCTCGCACGTGGATCTTTCTTATTAATTCAATGTCCTCAGTTTTGTCATTTCTGTGTGCTCAGTAAAATTTCGTACGTTTCGTGCGAAATCTTTGTACACAAAAATATGTGAATTACCAGAATTAACAAAACGACAACTGAAACAGTTTCTAGGTACAAAGTTCTTCGATTTTCGACGCCAACATCACGTTAAATAATCATTTACGTTTGTCACGTTAGTTTCGTTGAACATATAGTATTTGAAAAACTGCACGACTTGTACCCCGGGAAGATTTATCTCACTTAAAGGCCCAGAAGCAACTGTTCTGTCTAGGAAATGAAGACTTTTTTGTCATAAAATTTTATTGATCTGCAAACATTTGAATCAACACAAAACAAATTACAGGCGCGCTCGCTCAGTACCAGACAACGCCACTCCTACTCGAGGACCCCACGCCCCCTCGCGAACCACGTGACCCAGACCAACCAATCGCTAATTTTCGTTGCATTAGCGTTGCACCTGAAGAGGCCCGATTTTCTGGGTCAAAATCCCCCGCTAAAATCACTTTCAGTGATAAAATGTGAGACGCATCGTCGGAAAGTATAAGGAACGTGTATCGGGGAAATTGTATCCGATGAAAGTATTGTCCAATTCGGACAACGATGCCTTTGTTTTGAGATAATAGGCCACGTGAGATTCCATCGAGCGTAAACGATCGTTCGCGAGCAATTCCGATTCCGTCTACTCGATTTCACGAAAGAGGAGTCGTAAATTGTTTCGAACCGGGGAAGTCGGTTTTCCGCGCGATTGCGCTGAATTCGGAAACTCATATATGAGACTCGGCATGGCCGTACACAAGATTTCACTAATTTTCTCAGAACGAATTTCGCCGGCGTATCCCTCATTGCTCTCATCAATCAACGACGATTATATCGGGAACGTTAAACGAGTAATTCGATTATTCGCATTTTCTTTCAAATTTATTTCATTATCTCTCGTTATCAGTGAATTACCGATGTGTTTCGGTTCGTTTAACTTTTAAAGAAATGGGCGCTTTGAATTATTTGTACAATTTGCTCTATCTTATTCCGCGCAGCTTTGCATTCTCATATCTCTCAAAAATCTACAAAAATTCGCAAAACAATTGAATTTCTCTTTTTCAATCAATCTTCTCGACCCGATTCAAACGTAATTGAGAAACATTCAAATCCTGAGAAATCTAGAGAAAAGCTGTGAATATCGTACCTCTTCCAGCAAGTCGAATTAAAATCAAAGTTTCATGCGTTGCAATAGCAGCTTCTGATCTAACCTCGATTTATAAACGTCGGTTAAATTAGATTTTTATCGCGCTGGATGTCACTCGAGTCCGTGTCGTTTTCGAGAGGCGGAGCTTATCCGAAACTGACGAAAGCGCGGAACGAATCGAGCGCCACGGTGGATGAAATCGCGAAAACTGTCGTCTATTGGCAGCCCATCCGGATATTCACGCTCCATTACGGGAATAGACATTCCCGTGGGTTATTACCGCTAAGCCGGTTACCTTGCGTCTTCGATGAATTCCCTGGAAAAGCTTCGCTTCGTAGGGTAGGTGGCATCCTTTCGTGGGAATGCGTCCAACGAATCCGGACCGGTGGAGTGCAACAAACCGAAAGAAATTCTGCTTTAACGTGCGCAACCGTGCGAGCATTGTTTGCGCTCGTTCGAACGAGAGAGAGAGAGAGAGAGCAAAATGAAACTTTATTCTACGATTGTGCGATCATCTTGTTTCACGTCGTGATTAATTTCTGTTACTGTCGAAACTCTTGTTCGTCGTTTTGTCAAATGATGCACGAGAAATTATCTTGGAATTTCAATGACACTGGGTGCAAAGTATTGAGAATTAGGGGAAAAGGAAGGAAGTGAGTGATAGGAAAATGTATCGACTTTTTAAAAAATAGAATTGTGTTTGATAAGAGTAAGTGGGTATAACCTTTGAGATGGGTGACTGTCACTAAAATGTAGTGAAAAGTATAATATTTAGTAGATTGTGTAAATTATGTTAATCTTCGATCGTATTGATGAATGCTGTAGGGATTGAAACTTATATAATTTTTATTACAGAAAGGTTCACAGATTGTTAACAATTCAGTTGTTCTTGTTTTAAGAAATTTGATGAATAGTTTGGATCCATAGTTATTTAAATTTCCTGTATGAAATTATTTTCTCTTTTTACATATATATATAATATATATGTAAAATATACTTTTATATTATTTTTATATAAAAAGACAAAATTCCACGACGAAATGATTTCCCCTCGAAAGAAACCGAAATGAATCGTGCTAATATAATATTTTATTACTTGTTATGCGTACCTGTTATGCGGTATGATAAACATTCCGAGGCAATTTATTTTAATGAAGTCCATTTGCAAGCAGTTGGTAAATTATTCATTTTGCACCAAGCAAACAGTAAAGGTACCTGCGATCTCGTGCTACCTCGAGCTATATTATTAAGATAATGTTTAAGCGACAATTATATTCATAACGTTTGTGCGCCGGTAATTAAAAGGAAATATTGGAACTGCATCGTTCAAATAAACACCGTTCAATGTCTCGATCAAAGGCCACCGTTAACGCGTGTTTCGTGTTGTTTTAATTATTATTTCGACGTTACATTTTGTTTACGCGAAGCGTGTAGATACAAGATGCAATAATTATGTTTGTCGGGAGATCACGCGGTAACCAGTAATTCTGCTTGAAATTTGTTACAACGTAAACACAGATGCCACTGTAAGTATCTGTTGCCTAAATGGCAGCTCTTCAACGCGGGTAGCACGTTAATTCGAACTTCAGATCGATGATAATTGATTTCCATTATTGATGAAACTTGTGAAACCGAGATGTCAGTTTTTTTATTTACACCAGTTGCCACGTTTCTGTCGTTCCTTCCCTTCCATCGATCGATTTCTTTAATGATTATTAAAATAGGTAACGAATAATGCAAATGCCACGATAAATAGACTTAGGGAAAATTATAGCTTCGCAGCATTTATATACTTCAATATTTAATACTAACGGAATTATTGGAAATCTGATTTTGTATACTTGAGAGAGGAACGTTCGAAAGATTTATCATTTTTATATTTCCATAACTGTCGGATGTCACGATTTATCCTAATTAATAAAATTAGCGAGCAAAATTTTCTACATTAACGTTGAAAGAGAATAATCAAGTAATCAAGATTAATCGTACAGTTTCTGAAACATCCAAGTCCTATCTACCGAGATTTTCCGAAAATTCAAAATATTTTCCAATTTACCTCCCGACCGTTGCAAACACCGTGTTTCCCCTCTGAAAGTTCGAGAAAGAAAACCATCAAATTTATTACCCTGCTGCATCAACCGAATCTTGGCCAGTGAACACAACGACGGACAGCGAGGCGAATAAGAACAGAGATCCAAAATACAACGAAATCAATAAGAATGGCAAACTGTAGCTGCAACCGCTTCGGAGATTCCTCTTCCCACCGGTTTAGTGGAAATTTATCCACGATGCACTTTAAATCCGACCCTATTAAATTTCTCCTCGCAGTCGCTCCGAGGGATCGCGGTTCGAGAGATTTTTTTACTTATTATCACTGAAAGTGATTTTATCGGGGGTAAGCCAGAAAATCGGGGCTCTTCAGGTGCAACGCTGATGCAACGAAAATTAGCGATTGGTTGATTTGGGTCACGTGATTCGTAAGAGGGCGTGGGGTAGACCTCGAGTAGGAGTGGCATTGCCTGATACTGAGCGATCGCGTCTGTAATTTATTTTCTATCGATTCAAATGTTTGCATATCAATTTAAAAATTTTATGGCAAAAAAGTCGTCTTCATTTCCTAGTCAGGACAGTGACTAGGACCTTTCAGCGAGACGAATCGTACTGGGGTACAAGTCGTGCAGTTTTTTTCACCGTCCGTAAATTTCGTCGAACGCGTTTCGACGGCGCGGAGACGAGACGCCCGCGCATACTCGCACATGCTCGGTATCTTCGTGCGAGAATCGATGGCTCACTCGCTCACTGGTGAGACACCATTCTAGCGAGTTACGATATTTTTCGAACGTACGAAAGACACAGAGAACCAGAGAGCAAGAGAGATAGACGGAAAGAGAGAAAAAGGAAAGTAGAAAGAGAGAATCGATCGTTGGATGGCTAGGAAGCACGACGACGACGAAGAGGGCCACTTCCGGCCTCTTCGCGAGAAGAAACGCGTCGCGTGCTAAGAGTTCCCGCCGCTGTGCAAAATATCTCTCCCCGGCATGCCGGCGCGGCGCGTAAAATGTTTTCGCATCGCGTGGCCTGCTCTCGACCCGCATACGGCCCGTTTTTCACTCACTTTATCCCCTTACATTTGCCATTTTCCGCCGGGCTAAAAACCGGGCTCGAAAACTCCTCCTACGCGCGACCGGCCAAGTGGAATCGGCAATTAAAAATATTAGAGGCGCCGGTGATGAGACGACAAGAGCGAAGAGCGAAGAGTGGATGGACGTCATCCGGCGAAAATGAAATTCTCGATTGAATGTTTTAGTAGACCTCCGTTAGCTGGTTTTTCGTCTGGCGCGAGATTGTTAGCTCGTTAAAAGTCGCTGCGTTCATGCTACGTTTTACTCCTCTCTGTTTCTCTGTCATTTTTCTTATATATTGGATTTGTTGCTGTTTCATTAACAAACGTGCATAATAAATATATGAAAATTTTTTCTATACTGATGAAACACCAACTGTTACGTTCAATAAATTAATATTTCTTACTTTGCCTAAGAAATTATTCTTAAAATATCTAATCTAGATTTGATGTTTCTGCTTCTACTAATATATATACTGTTTCATAAAGTATAAAATAGTATAAACATTGTAATGTAAGTCACAAGTTTTTTAGTAGGAATTCTTTTAATCTCAAACGGTACAAAGATAAAATAGCTACGATTAGATAGTTGGACAGTTTCGTCGATTTTTAATGAACACGATTGAAGAATTATTTTCCAATGTGATCCTCTCTTTCGCGTAGACGCAACGCAACTTTGCCCGGCGCCGTTCACGCCGAAACAGACAGTTATCAACCGAGAAACAGAGATGATCTTCGTCAACGCGAGAAATCAATTAGTTGATGCTCGATTAATCGTTCAGCCGGAACGATAGCAATTTCTGTCGGCCGTGATCAGCCCACTGCGATGATTCCAAGCGTGCAATTGGCGCGCGATAGACACTTCTTCGAAGTACGTCGAACATAACGCATCTACTTCGCTGCGTGATACCTGCGCGCTTCTGCTCTGTTCGTTCCTCCGGCTTCTCGTCATCTCGAAACGCGCTTTGCGCGAGGCAGACCTTCCTGCCTCTCGGGTTACGTAGGAAATTTGCAGCGGAAGTTTTCTCGGTGCACGATCGACGGAATATCGCAGCCTTTGACGGAAAACACGCGCGGATGGCGGAGACGTTCGTCGCTTCAGACGACACGTCTCTCCATGAATCAGGGCAATTTTCGGGGAAAAGACGGGTACCGAGGTTATCCTGTTAGCGACGCGACGTTTCCACGGCGACGATAAATGTATCGGATAAATGGATGTCAGAGCGAGACGATTGGATATACGTTGGTTCGACGCGGGAACTTTACTTGTCACCGAAAATATTAAATCTGGGGAGTGAAATAGAATTGGAATTAATGATCAAACTATTGATATTTGGACAAATACGGATGGAATTTAAAAAAATGGAGTTCAAGTAAAAGAGCTGCTTCGTGTAGAGAAATATTATGACATTAGCTACGCTTTTTATCTATTGGACTATTTCGTACGAGTTTCTGTTACTTCTTTTGTCGCAATTATTTCGTGTCGCAAAATAGCTTGTATCGTAGAGCTATTATTACAATATTAATACTGTTGTAATTCAATTTATTTGCGCAAACAGACATCTGCAAAGTCGATGAAAACAATTTCGTCGGCTCCAGAGACGATCGAAAGTAGTAAGTGGAAGAGGACTGTTTACGGTCAGACATATTGTACGATTAGCTTGATAGGAGTTTGAAGACCACTGAGGAAAACTTTTCGCTTCTGTTGAGAATCTGATATATTTTTCGAAATATATTACGCCATCAATTGCGTGGTTGTCAAAATTTTTGTCGAATATTTCAAAAATATCGCCGGCTTATAAAACTCCGAAAATTTACTACTTGCTTTCGAAAAGTTTATATATTTAAATCTAAAAATTTATTCCGTTGTTGATCTACATCGTACTAATTAATAAGTAATTACAGTCAAAAAGATCGTCGAAAATATAATATATAAAGTAAAATATCCTCTGATGATGTCGTTTTGTTTGCTTATAATTTCGATTGAGAATCATCCAGTACAGCGTTATTACAGAATTCTTCATCTTCTTTGTCGAGGCGGTTCGCAACGATGTCTTATTTCTTCTTCCCTCTTTTGTCTCTCATCGCGAGGAAATCGAAACGTAAAGCCATCGGCGAAATCGAATTTGCTCGACAACTGTCACGGTGCCAATGGTCGTAACGTCCAACGTTGTTTCATCATTTCATAATTGGTCTTGCAACGCTCGAGTATTCAGTTTGTCCATACGTCCACTCCCGTTTATACCTGAGAGGATCAAGGTGAATTCTAGTTAACCGAATCCATCCCTTCATCGGTTTTCCGATTATAACAGCACCTATGAACATCGTGCTGCTCGATAGCCAGGAAACTCTTGCGTTGAAATTTCCAAGCCAATCGGGAATTCAATTGTCGCTGTTCCATCAATCGAGCAACGTCGACGCGTATCAAAAGCGAGGCGCGTTTAAACGACTCAACCTCGTCAGAAAGATCCGTGTTTCGAACATTGAAACGTTTTTCACCGTGTTTCCTGAGCTTACAAACGTCACGAAATATTTCGCGAGAGAGGTGCGAAATAAAAATTTCTCGAGAACGAAGCGATTAAACGTTTCATGTCGTTCGCGATATATTTCAAGCCGATCTCGCACGGTTGTTACAGGTAATACTGCGAATTTTGTATGCATTTATCATAAAAATTTCAAAATGAACATTTACGCGCGCGACAAAATGTATGAAATATGTGTTTCATTGCATTACGTCCTCTTTATCATTTACGCTCAATTGTAGGAAAATTTTGCAATAAAAGTTCGCACGCGACGCGCATCGAAACGTGTAAATTATTCAAAGCGCAATATTTTCCGTGATGTTTGATGAGACACTTCTCTCTCGATTACATTCACAAAAATATCAATTACGCGGTCTGGTAATTGCGTCGTATCGCAATTTGTAACAATTTAGAAATTTCTCTAATTACACGTAAATCCGTGAAAATACGAATTCTCGGTTGAACATATATTCGCGCAGTCCGACCATTTATTTCCTTTATTCGCCCGCGCGAGAAAGGAAATGGAAAAAAGGAAATGATGAAATCTACAAAGAGCCACAGAGTTTATTCCCTTTCTACACCTTAAACAACTCGATGGCGCGTGGAACAAACGGATTTAGCGCGTGTCTCGCAAACTTATCCCGCGCGTTCCCTTCGCGGTTGATAATTCAGATTAATGCGTTTCCTCAAACAAAGCCATCGACGCCGCTTTCGAAGTCTGAAACGAAAGGGGTGGGCAAGGAGGGTCGCATCAATCAACTTCATCCTTCTCCGCACAATACAAACGCCCCCGGTTCTTTCTTCTCCTGGTTTCTTTCACGACCAGTTTCCACGGTTCGTTCCACCCCCGTTCCCTCCACGGTCCAACGACGAGCCGAGCCCGTGTTTAATCCGAATTAACGCGGCTCGTTTGAACGATTGTTCGATCCGACTCGTTGAATCCCGAGGATCTTGCACCGACCTCGGAAAATTTTCAATATTCGTTCAGCCGTATTTCTCCCCCGCGATAAGACGGCCGTTTCGTCGCTTTGTTTTCTGCGTTCTCTCTTTGGTAATATCGCCGCTTCCGTCTTCCTTTCGTTTCGTTTCGTTGTCGGAGAATCAGATTGACGGCCGAGTCGGGGAATTGCCACGGGAAATCGCCATTCCTTCGTCTGACCACACTCTTGTTTGGAAACTGTGGGACTTTTGATTTTCTTCTTCTTCTTTTTTTCTTTTTTTAATTAAATAGCAGAGCTTACTTTACTTCTTTTAAGTAAATAGCGGAGAATTAAATTTCATTATAGCATGTACAGTTATTATACCTTTCAGAGGAAACAAGAAAACTCCGAAAATTGGAAAAATAGAAAACTTTTTCACGCGTCGAGTATTACGGAGAGTTACTGCCCCGAATATTTTGCACGCTGGTGAGAATATTTCTACAAGCTGCTCGTGAATATTTTGCGTGCATTTTTTCCCGCATTCTCCGCGAGTTTAAAACATTTCCTACAAACGCACGAAAATCTGCAGTCCGGTAGTTGTAAACGAAAGAGTACCGGTAATTTCTCGCGTACGATCATTTTTAGCAAGCAAACATTGATTTACGTCGATTTGAGCTTCGCAATGAGCGTTTTAATTGTTAATTGGAGCGTTGAAATTTAAATGCGACTGTTTTATTAATTAGACGTTGCGCATTATTTGGAAATTCAATGATGGTAATACGGCAAATACCTATCGGTTACATGTATTATTCGATAATTACGGGGTTAATGAATGTTTACTACAATTTGGATAAACTTCGTTTCGATTAGCTGCAATATTTAGCAGTGAATTTATAATTAGAATGATCGTTGCAGTATTTAAAGTCATTATCGTGATGCTCGTGATTAATAATTATTTGAATAATCGAATCCGAGCGACGAAATTTGACGACGGAATTAACGAGGCTTTCACAAATTGTTGGTTTTTACAGCCGGTGAATTTAACGATCAACGACTGAAATTAAACGGGGCAGAAATTTTGTGCATGTTTGGGACGTTTGGTATAATTTTGAGTGATTGATAAAAATACTAATACTACTTTTCAGTAGTTGCGCGTATTAATTAGTATCAACAACCACGCCTTGCGCAGTATTAATTTTCGATTAATTGCAAATGCGACAGCGGATGACGGGAGAATGGATTGTTGCAAATTTTTATTTTTTCAGTCGAGAGGATCGCTTTATAGGCAGGATCAATCTCGGCGTCAGTTTATAATCGAGGAATGCCATTCGTTTCGGCGGTCGATTTCAATTTCCCCGAAATTAATTTATCGGAGAGGCACACGCGAATCTCCGCGCGGCGTGAAAAAGTTCTCGTGACAGTTTGAAATTTCCATCGCGGATATTTATCGTTACGACGCTGTCCAAAAATTTGCTCGGTGCTCTGCGAGCAAAAACGAAACAAACCTTTGTTTGTCGTGGTCTCTCTAAAATCATTCATCGGTGCACGATTTCACCCTCTCCTATTTTATCGTATCTTTATTAGAAAAATTGTTCTGAAATACATGCTTTAATTTCGTGTCAACGTCAATTAATTGAATTGCTGTTAACATTATTTCACGATTATTACGTTCTAACGCTACGTTATTCAGAATTGTATTCCATAATTTTAATTAATATTGTAGCAAGTCTCGCGAATGTCTTTTGTTCTGTATCTTATAGCTTCGAATAACTTTTGCATCGATATCGATCGCGATGCAACATCTCGTTATAACGATAATTCGTTTATAATAATTGCTCGAAAACGTCAGCCGTCAGAATTTAATTCCTCGCGCGATCTTCGTTCCTCGCGAAATCGTGTTTCTCCCGTGAATTATTCAGATCGCGCGAGTTATCGAAAACACGTGCGTTTTATACAGTTACACGATTCTTTTAATTATTGCACGTTATCACGCAGTGGCGCGCTTGTATTGTCCGCATTGATTAAGAAAAAAATCCGATTATACGTGATTGCGTTCACACCGGGGAGGTGGATGTTTATGAAAACCTGTTGTTCTCGCAATCGAGTTCTATATACTGTATCCTGTTTTTTTTTCTTTTTTCCCGATCGGCCTGATGAATATTCTATGGAAAAATAAACAGATAGTCATCCATGTATTCCCATACCCGGTGTCAATATTTATCCCGTTTTCAAAACCGGGTATCTGCAATTCATATTTCCTGCACCGCGGCAAGGAAATATTTATAGCCGGAATCGAGTAGAATATAAAATGATGCTTTTTATGAATTCATGATCATTGGGGCACATTCATAGGCGGCACGGATAGTAATGAACATTAAAATGCAAGCATGTTTCTATATATTTAATCGTTCTTGTTACTTTTTTATTTGTCGCAATTTTGAAAAACTGATCGTACAATAGCAAGGACTTCGCTGAGTGATGTCAAAATCTCTCTTACATTTTTTAAAAGATCTAGAATAGTAGAAAAAAATTAGGAGTGAACTTATGGACAATGCAATAACTCTAATAACCTCGAAATTAGTTTACTCGTAAATTCGTAGAATGTCTGGATTCGAATGAAAATGTTGCTCTCACCAGCGATTTTTATTGATATGAAAAATATATGTTCTCGTTCGTACATGAAGTAGACTGTTAATTCGCTGGTATTTGGCTTGCAACGTTGCAAAAATATATTAGAATAAAGCGCCCGGCTTATGATAAAACGAACGTTGTTCCATTAACCAGATTATCTGAATTATCCATTTGGCCACGGAAATAGAAAAGTTAACTTTCGTTCTACCTCGTTACGTCCCGCAAACTCGTTGCGATCCAAGAACGAAGTCCAGAAACGGTCGGATCGAAGAACATAGGAGACGTTCAATATCGATAAAACGTTTAATTAATCGCACTTGGATAAAACGCACGAAGAATCTTTGTACGGATACAATACTTCGAGGAGTGAATATTGTATTCGTGGATATACAAAATTAATGGATTTTTAACGAATCTCCGAGTCTCGAAACGTTTCCAAGCTCTTAAACTTTCGAGCGTTAAAACGTTTTCAACATTAACATTCTCAAACATTAAAACCTTTAAGTATCCAAGTTTTTCGAACTGTGAGCTTTTCAAGCATTGAAGCGTTAAATGCCAAGGTATTTAAATATTCAAACTTTCAATTGTCGAATGTTTTGTTTCCAAATCTTTCAAATTTTCATTTTATTAATGAACTCTAGATTTCTTTTGTATCAGAGATACTTTTTCATGAGAAGAAAGTTCCTCCTGATAATATTATACGAGTTCTCTATCAAGACATTTTTCCAAGTTGTAACCTCAAGGATCGTAACGAATCATACAAAACTCACCCACTCATCAGTATCTCCTCAACAAAGAAGATCCCTCAACTTGTAATTTATGCAAAATTCAATTGGCAGTGAAACATATTATCCAGTGCAGAAAATACATCGTGAACATCAACTACAGACATCAATTACACGCAAGTCCTTCTCTGACTGACAATCTAAAGAAGAACGGGCTAATTGGTGGCTTGCGAGCTCTTGTCGATCGTTAGCACTGCCCCTTCCACTGTCTCGATCTCCCCACTCGCTCAGTAGGGAAATCAATGGAGGGGGAAAGTGGGGACAAGGACCTGCCGGCCGCCAGTTAGCCAACTCTGACCTAAAAAGTAGAGAAGCGATCCTACAATCAATACATTTTCCAAGACAGTTTAACTTTTATAATAAATTATAAAATTTAGTTCCAAGTCGCTAATAATGGACACGAGTGGTTGACGCGACAATAAATAATGAAAATAAAAAGAAAAAAAGACGGAATGTTTGTTCGGAATGTTTGTTCGTTATTTTCCTCTTCAACGTTGCACAAGTAAAATTGAAATTGTTCCTGTCGAGAGATGCTCCGCGAAGTTATCGCTTTCCTTTATTCTCCGAGGGATATTTCGAGCTGGATTTCCAAATGCGGAAGACAGAGAGAATCCTTCAACCGCAGAGACTGGAAGGCCGAGGCGGCTGCGGCGGGTCATCGAGTTCTGAAAAGTTGGCATCGTTTCCAGATTTCGATTGTTGCGAACCGAAGAACAGGATTTGTACAGTCCAGCTCGTAAGCAGCTCGAACTACGTGTTTTCCGGTTTCGGTCACCGCCACGAAAGTGATCGAATTTCACTTCAAAGCAGAAACAGCGCCCACGTATTCGGAGGGTTCTTGAACCGTAATACCTTGCAATACGTATGCATAAATACGTTTAAATATATATGTATATCGTACGTATGCACATACATACACGTGATTAGGAAAATTGTCGAAGTAATTTTGAAATTTTCTACATTTGCATTTGAAGCACATACGCATGCTGAACTGTGTAATAATAGAAAAAATTTGCAATAATTTGATAAAATAAATACGTAGGTTGAATTCGAATTCAATTTTTATTTCGTAAATTTGTTATATCAAGTTTAATTCTAACTCTAATAATTCACGAGTTTCGCCGAGCAATACAATCGATAATAACAAACGATTTTGTTTCACAAGCGAACAGCACCAACGAAAATGGCAATAATTGAATTTAATTTAACAACGATTTCGCAAGATGTACAGATTGAAAATTTAAAATTTAAAATCGGCGTGCTTCGCGTGGAACGTAGCGCGTGCCGTTGCTTTCGATGTTTTTAATTAACGCCATCGTTGAACGTAACATTAAAAATTCAACGAAGAACGGGACACTTCAAGTTGTCGTTCACAATCCAGACGGAAGTTGGACGGGAATTAATTTTTCATTTAACTACGCTCTTTTATAATTAATATAATTTCAAGCTGCGTCGTTCGCCTGTTTGAAATAAATTATTTCGTTCATACTTTTGCCTCCGACGTTCCATTCATTTTCTTCTTTTCTTTTCTTTTCTTTTCTTTTTTTTTTTTTTTTTTTTTTGTTCTTAGAAGGAGCTTAATGTACTTTCTGCTGTTCTCTAATTACAATTTCACAACGAAGCACGCAAAGTAAAGAATTACGGCGTTTCGCTTTTATTAAAGTTTACGTAATCACAATTTCCCGTGAAAGCGTACAATTAGGATTTTGAAACGTGTAGCTCTTTAAAATCTACAAGACGCGAACGGAGAATACGGAAATTAACTTATTCGAGATAATTACGATGTTCAATGGATTCACCATCTCCGTTGATGAGAAGTTTTAAAATAAAAACCGAGCGAGAGACAGTCTTCTCAATAATTACGCCAAGATCTGGCGCTAGGTTTTCCTTCGTTCTTTTTACTTTCTCGTTCCTTTGTACGCGGTACGAATAACGCCGCGATGCTCGTAGACATTTACACCGGCGTTCGATATCCCACCGATCGAAGGGATGTCGCCCTAATCCGGTGGTAAGCTTTCGTTTCGAGTACACTTTAAAGCACGGGATTAACCGGTGGACAAATTAACTTCCGGTTAACTTTGGCGCCGTTTGATTGATCGTACGCGAGCCTCAAAGGAAACCTTCCTCTGCATCTCGTCTCGCTCTTATCATCACTCCGTCGCAGAACCAAATCGAATTTGTCGAAAATCTGTCCGCCGAGTTTTAGTACGCTCATTTTATTATCACTGAATGTGATTTTAGCGGGGGTGACCCAGAAAATCGGGCTTCTTCAGGTGCAACGCTGACGCAACGAAAATTAGCGATTGGTTGATTTGGGTCACGTGATTAGCCAGGGGGCGTGGGGTAGACCTCGAGTAAGAGTGGCATTGTCTGGTAGATCTACTGAGCGATCGCGCCTGTAATTTATTTTCTATCGATTCAAATGTTTGCATATCAATTAAAAAATTTTATGGCAAAATGTCGTCTTCATTTCCTAGTCATTTTTCAATTGCTTCTGGGCCTTTCAGTGAGACGAATCGTACTGGAGTACAAGTTGTGCAGTTTGTTTTATTTATCTGTCTATCCAACCGTTCCACGGTTGATTGTGAGTTTCGTTTGGTTAGATATTTTTTTTTCAAAATTGCATCTTCTTTCCCTGTTATCTCGAAGCTGCTGCCTTTCTCCTTTACTCAGCGAGTTGTCGTTCTGTCAATTAACGTCGAATATTTTTCACAGGAGCAAGTGACAGTAAAATTGGCTGGAGGGCAGTCGTGACGATATTTTGACGTGACGTTTTAATTAAACCCGCGTAATTATACGCTGTTGATAAGGCGACGTGCTCGTCGAGACGACGCTCCATGTTCTCAGCGATACCTCGTTAATTAATAGGTATCGGTTGTTATCATTTCACTGATAACGACGAAACGCGCGCCGGTGGTTAAGGATTCAATTAACTTCTTTGAAAAGTACAGTGCCACCAAATTCATTATCTGCGTTTGACGAGATCCTTTGCAAATGCGTGTTTGTTCTTAATTCGCATTATAGCATAGAAGCAACTGCGAGAAACATATGCGCGTTTAAGGCGCGAGATGAAATTGATAGGATTGAAATTTCGTAGAACAGAGTTGTGAATCTTTCAATTAGTTGCGAGTTTCAAAATCTTTAATTATTGAAAATCGTACAATACAATGAACGACGAGCAATGAGGAAAATTATACATTTAAAATCTACATTTATTTCGTTGCGTAGAATTTTAAAAACTTCAACATAGAATAATGATAGAAGTAATGTAAATATAATTATCTAATAACTTCACTATATCCACTTTCTACTTTAAATTCAGAATAGCATATTATCAATGAAATACCAATTTCTCTCGTTCAAAAGCTTGACCATAGAAATTTTCCATTAAACTATTAGTTAACTATTAGTCCAAATATGTTTATTATCTCTAATTTTCATCTAAACATAAAAAATTGTGAATTAGAATTACAATTATAAATATGTATATCTTAAATTAATGGTCAAGTATATTGTAAATATAGAAGATCACCAACAAAAAGAAAGAAACATTATTTGCAAGCGATTGAAAATTGAAGAGTAACTCCTTTCTTCAATCGGTAATTCAGTTTATCTGGTTCGAGTCGATCGTAGCGACGACCATCTCGAATAACGCGCAACGAAACAATTGCAGCCCGTTCTCCAAGAGTAAAGTCTCGGCCGAATAAATAATTTAACGCAGTGGTTGCCAACATTACTTTTCCCATGCCGTAAACATCTCTAAAATCCTGATGCCTAACACAATTCTTAATAAAAGGCCAATAATGAACTTCAACAAGCTTCCAAAGAACGCGACATCTACGAAAGAAAAAAAATTGAAAGAAATGCAAAAATCTCACTGTTAATAACTCGTTCTCGAATTTCTCCCTCTGGAGAATCAAATTAATCCCCACGGGGAACCACGGATTTAATGTCTCTCTCTCTCTCTCTCTCTCTCTCTCTCTCTCTCTCTCCGCCACGCTCGTGTTTCCTACGTTCTTTACGGCGTGACAGAACCCGGAGCTGTTTCGCAGCTTGACCCGCACCGTGAAAACGCGAACAGGATGCACTTGAAATAAGAGAGCAGCCGGCGGAAGGTTGAAATCCGCGCGACGCGGCCAGAAAATACGCCCGCGATAAATGTACCACCCTGTATTTACATCCTTCGGGACAGGTTTACGGTTGAACGAAAACGGAAATTCTACACACCGCGCCACCTTTTTCGGTTTTGGTCAGCTTCGCGCTTCGAGTTCCACGTTCCACTTGCTTCGTTCGCCACTCGCGTTCTTCTCTCCCTTCTTGTAATTACGTCGTGATCGATGGCACGATACTCTGAACTTGAAGACACTCTCGACCAAACCGGGAGTTTATATCGGGAGGTGATAGATGGGACGAGATTTTGAACGGGGAGTTGGCAATTTTACAGCTAGAGTTGTATTTTGCTGCAAGTGGTGTAAATACACTGTATTTGTTATTTATATTGCGAATTGAATTGCAAATTTTCAACACGTGTTGTCTTCTTAGTGCGAAATAACAATTGAAATAATCGTGTGTTGTATTGTCGGTTATACTATATTTTGTAAACTCGAGTTATACTCTGTAAATATACTGTGTTTGTTATTTGCATTGCAAATAAAATATATTGAATTGCAAATAAAGTTTTTAGCGCGTGGTATCTTTCTAGTATAAAATTATTGCAGTGTACTAATAAAATAATCAAAATATGTTGCACGTCAGTTTAGAACTACCTTTTCAGCTATGAAATTTCGTTTAAATTACATTACGTACATAATTACGTGAATTCATTGACCTTAAACTATAATAAAATGAAATTACTAGTTTTCGTTTGTTGCAACGAGTAAATACACTGTACGTTTGCTTCATAATATCATTGTGATATTGTCATGTAGAAGATATTAACGGCAACAATTGCATACTGACATAAAGGAAATATGTTATTTAGATAACGCAGAACGTTTAGATAATAGTTACTCAGAGATTGAAAGCTCCCCTATATTTGCTAAATAATGTCAAATATTTCACTATGGAAACGGAATTAGAGAGACAAAGATCGGTATTTAAAACGGCAGTTTTAAAATAGACTTTATCTAAAATATTACATTTCAAAAATTATTTCACAATATTAAAAAAAGAAGCTATTTCGTAATAGTTTGCGAAACTATTTCGCAATATTAATATCGTGTATTTTATAACTTTTAACATGTGGCCGGTATTGATATTTTCAGCATGTGACACTATTTTCAACAACCCGAGTTTAAAAACTCTTTTATTGCCCCTTTGAAGTTGCAGTTGCGATTCAACGAAAATCGTTCGAGAACCGAACTCGGCTCCATATCGCAAACAAGCACGAAACTGAGCTTTTACTCGGCAGCATTGATTGACCTACCGTAATGTAAACGCGATCAATTTACGCGATACATCATTTCCATTGTAATCGTATTGATAGATGCGGGAGACAAATTTGCCCGTTTATCGTAGCGATAACTCGCGGCGAAGTTAATAAGTGTGTTTCATATGTTATGCGGAATCGGAACCCAGTGAAAAACATAAAGGCACGGTGATTTTGTGCGGCTCCACTGTTTTCCGCGGACAAAGACCTCTATTCATACCGCAAATACGCAATACGTTGATTGGTTTACCGTCCGGTGCAATTCGGCCGGAATTCACTCTAGAAATGATCGAAGCCCGCTTTCCGAACGAATTTTCGTTCGTATCGATCGTGAAAAAGTATAACAACCGGAGAGTTTTTATTAATAAATTTTATTCGATTCGTTGACGTTTTGTCCGACGATTCATTCAATAGTAATACCATAATTCCATGGAGAGATGAAAGAGAATTTGAATGAGATATGTGAAATTATAACAATTATATCGGGATCGATTCTCGATGAATTACGCTGCAGATTATATTTTACAAAAAATTCTCTGTCAATGACACTCATCGAGAACCTTTGTTTGAAAATTTCTCCCCGCGAGTATTGTATTCTTTAAAAAAATATTTTTCAAAAATTGTATCTTCTTCCGCAAATGTCAGAAAATTATCCGATTGAACAGAATTTTACAAACGTATCTGAAAATTTCGTACTTTAATTTTCTCGATAACGCCGGCATTAAAGAAGAAGAAGAAGAAGAAGAAGAAGAAGAAGAAGAAATTGATTTTTCTGAAAACCAGCCGCAACTCCGACCGCCACGTTCGTCAGAAAATTGTCTTTGGAATTACTCGTGGAACTTGGCTCGGGAGTATCCTCTCCGCCGTCAGCGAATCGTACAAAACTGCCCTTTATCAAACTTGCAAGCTGATCTCTTTTTAAAGCGCCGTTCAAAAGAGATTTCCCTATAAATTGCCAAATCCAGACAATGCCGGGGAAACCGTTCCGGCTGAATGCGATGTTAATTTCCACGCGAGTCGAAAGGATTATGAACGCATTCAGCTCGAAACTCCAATTATCCCGGCGACACGCGAAACCTTTTCGATTTTCACCTTAACGTCGAGTACGTGGTTCGAATATCGAATGCACGGTGGCTCGATCCGAATACACCCTCGTTCGAAAGTCTCGAGCGAAGTGCCGCCGTTGTTTCGAAACTGGAAATATGAAATAACATTTTATACATACGAGGAAAAGAGTCTGCGAAGTTTTAATAATGTAACTTGAAAATTGTGCACGTCTGTTCGTGAGTATTTGGAAGATACTATAATTGCGCCATTACAGAAACACCGAATGAGTTATTTCTTTAACAAATTATTAGCTCTGGAACAGAAATTTTTTAATTTAGTTTTGTTTCATTGAGATACTTAATTTCTCAGATTCTTAGTAGCTACTACTGACTAATAATCTCTTAAAAATTCTACTGTTACTTATTTTTCGAGCACTTTAGTTTCAAATAACTTTTAATTTTTATGTTCAATTTTACAAGTTTATATATTTTATAAGCGATCGAAGTAGAGGGTTACTCTGTCAACAATTGCATTGCAAAATAATTTTCATTGTCCGTAACGAACGAACACTGAAAGTGCGCCGAGACTTTTGAGCGGGGGTGTATAGCCTTGCGATATAGCCTGCGTTACGTTGATTGCAACCCTCGGCGAATTGTGTGTACACACAATGGCCGATGTAAGATATTTTTGCCTACGTTTGTTCGCTCGAGAGCGCGGTGAAATTTCCGGCGAATCAGCGCGTTGAACGACGATTGATCCCAGGCGATTTCATGCGAGCGCATTCTGATCGGGGATTGAACGAGCGTGGTACCGCGAGCGATTCGTAAAAGTGGTCAAATATTTGCAACGACAGATTATAATGCGACGTTCGTGCGCTTTGGCGCGAGGTTTTTGGGATTTAATTGCGGGTATGAGAAGTGGAAACGGATTTTCAAGCAATTGTTCGCAAAATTCTAGATTTTAGCTGATACTTCTAGTTAAAATTATGTAAAATCGGTCCTCTTTCATTTGGCGGAGAGAAAAAAAAAAAGTGAATCACTTTAACCAGCTTATTTCAAAAATATCATCTTGCGCGTGCGAATGATTTTCGTTGAGGTAATGAATAAACGAATGTGAAATTAAATGAAAAAGTTATTTTACTCGATAGTCAAACAGAATGAATTGAAATAATTCAGGGGAGAATCAGGATTGTTTTAAAGTGAAATTCAGTCAATTAAGATGATGCGATCTCAAACATTTTTTGTTTAAATGATACCCAAATCTGCTGTCAAATAAAACCAGAACAAAAAAAGAGTCGAAGTCCAATTTCTGTCGAGCCAAATTCTGTAGATATTGCCGCTAAAATGGAAAATATGCTGATTAACACTCGAATATTTCCGCGCAAGTTTATAGAGCGAAGTGGACAAAATTACCGAACATTAAAAGTGGAAAGGAGAAATATAGCGGACAGTTTTAAAACCAGAAACGGAATCATTAGTTCCCAGGCATCGAGCGAAATAAAAGCGCGGAACTAAAAGTATTACGAACTGCTTTGAAAAAAGGAATTTACGAACGCACGGGAACACATATCGTGGAAATTTATACTCGGTCCAGAGCTACGCACCGTATCGACAGTACGAAGTAATGACCATTTCAGAGAGTACTTGGACCTTTTGTCGATACTCTTTGTTGCTCGATATCTGCCGCTTTTCGTCCTCAATTTCCTTTTTTTTTTACTGATTTTCAATATATCTAACAGCCGTGTTATTCCCTTTATGAGTATCACAATGGCAATGTCTTTCATTCGTCGCAATTGCAATATTTTTCAAACGATTTGTGACGAATTGTTACGAAGCCAGCAACGATTAGAAATATTCGTTGCCATTGACTGGCGGCTCACAACGGACGGATTTCCTGCGCGAGTAATTTCTTTCCTAGGGAAGAAATTTAAAAGAGGGAAAGTACGAAAGTGTATTTATGACGAATTACAAATATTTCAAGGAATTCCAAACGCTCGAAAAGTAAATGCTTTTCTAAGAAATTCGAAGAAATTTCGGATTTTTTCATGATCTCAAAGTTTTCCTTTTTGTTTGCGAATGCAACTTTGAGATATACGGTTTTATGTTTCTGGGAGAGAAGAACTCACGGAGGAACGGGAGGGTCCTGAGATTAAAATTCCCTGAAAGAAGAAACTTCGTGACGCATAGAGTATTACATATTATTCGCATAAGAGTATTCGTCGTTCCTTTATTGTTAGAAACATTAAGAACGCAGAAAGAGATATTTAGGAGTAAGATATGCTCGTTCAAAGTCCTCGAAAATATGAAAATATGGCAAGCTAGCCAGATGGACGTTCTCTAAAATAAAATGAAAGAAATATGCGACGTCGAAACGGAAGTCATGCGTCAAACAAAGAGTAGATCGCGCAGGGTGTCTCGCAGAGGAAAGCGTAAGAAAAATTAGCAGAGAGGAGCGCTTTGAAGATGGAATTAGAATTAAAATATGTTTCTTGCTTCGCGTGTTTAAAAGTCTCAAAGAGCCTGTGCACATAAGTATCTCGTAACGTGACGGCAATTATATTTTAAGAGACTCGTTAAAATCTTGGGCATTTGGCACTGAAGGAATCGCAAATTCGCGAGCAAGAATTTTTCGAACCTTGAAAGCTACCACTTTTCGTTTATAACGATGTAAGCGAGTGATTAGTAGACGATATCTTTAAAGAGGTAATTTTTCGATGATATATATGTATAATATTTTCATACACAAATTGGCAGTCACATTGCAGCGAAACAAGATAACTAGAAATTACGGTTTAACTTAAGAAAAATCGAAACATAAAGTCGAGAGTCACCGTTCATGTGTTTCATATAAATATCAGAATTTTTTATTCAGTTTTGGTTTCTTTACAAAATGGAGATGAACGTGTTCATTTAAAAATTCGAACGAGCATGTTCGTTAATCCGAAAATCTCGTCGTGCCCAAATACAAAACAGAAAGTTTGAAAGCTTTTGGAA
This sequence comes from Melipona quadrifasciata, assembly GCA_001276565.1. Taxonomy (NCBI): domain Eukaryota; kingdom Metazoa; phylum Arthropoda; class Insecta; order Hymenoptera; family Apidae; genus Melipona; species Melipona quadrifasciata. The sequence goes on from KQ435851.1 coordinate 272,259, forward strand.
CAAAGTCCATAGTCCTTGGTCGATCGATGAAGTGATTTAAAATACACGAAGACGAATCATCCAGATGATTGCGAACACGAATCGCAGTTGCACCGACGATGGTCGAATCCTCGTGAAATGCGATCCGACGGTACTCGCCGCGAATATGGCGAGGGATATCTTCTGCAAAGAGCGCGTGGAGTTAATGAGACGGAAGAACGAGCGGCACGATATTGCAAGTTTGAGAAATGGCCTCATAAAGGTTATTTCATAAGGTTACAGCGCCGCTGAAATTCGAGGCGAAGCCCGTGCAAGAATTGAAACGTTCGCGGGACAAAAAACCCGCTGTCACCGAGCTTCCGAGGACGTACGATCGTGCTTCGCGTAATTACGCGTTCTCCGGGTGATCTCCGTTCGCGAGCTTTACGCTCGCGTATTAAAAGAAGTATAACGAGCAATAGCCGAGGATTTCGAAGCATTGATTTTCCCGGTTTTAATCGTCGTGACGATGATCCGTAGTGAAACGCCACGCGATATGTCATCCGAGAGCTGCTGCAGAATTTGATACTTCGACAGGTTTGAGAAGTTACGACGCAGAGGGTGGGAGTTTGCGGTTGATTGCAGATGAAACGATTCGCATAAGAACGAAAGCGAGTTTAATTGTAAACCAGGAAGTTTAATTTCATCAGCCGCATGCGAGAATTTAAATTTGGAAATTTGGAAATTTAGACTTAATTTTAGGAAAGGTTTACGATTGTTTGCTTGTGTTTGAATATAGAGCAGTCAAAGTACTGCAACGTATAACAATATAAATACAAAGCACAAAATATCGAAATAATATAGTACAAATACAAATTCCTAGGTCCTTCTCTCGTAAATTATTAATTTACAAAAATATAATATGAACTTACAATGTACAAAAATTAGCAATATATTCTTGAAAACTCTTCATAATATTATAGTTTCTTTCCCAAACATCTTTCTGTTCATTTCTTCGTAATTAAAAATCGAGAAATGTTTCTTCGGAGCCTCAACAATTTTAATTCCGATAAAACTCCTTCCTCAACGACAGTCGACGTCCATTCTCGAAAATACGAACTCATTGTCAGACCGCATTGTTAACCCCTAAAGAGCGATGCGTCTCGATCGCAGTGGTACAGAAACGAGGCAACAACTCCGCGTCAGAGGTAATTTATTCCGACGTTGGCGCAATTAGATGTTCCCGGCTGCAATGAAATTTACTTTTCTCCCGCATGAACGAAATTACCGGCTCGAAGAGCCGGTGTGAAACGAACGATAGCCGGCCACGTTTTACCGCAACTTCGCCGGCGTTTTGCTAGGCGTTGCAGCGAGATCGGGGCTGGATGTTTCTCGAAGAGAGAGAGAGAGAGAGAGAGTCGGGTTCGAATTATCGGGGCCTGCCGCTGCCACGACCTCGATTCGTCGGATCTCTCTCGTTCTACATGGCCGAAAACCTGGGAAATTTCGCGCGTCTGCCCGTCCCTTTCATGTGGTCCGCTCCAGAATTCCGCAAGCAATCAGAAATTTTCCTTGCATCTCGTGCTCGCCGACGCTCAATTAGGAGGAAGTTTATTATCGTGAAAGTTATACACGCGGTTTGGAGGTGTTTGATACTGTGCGCGGAGGTATGTTTTCGCTTGCTTTTACAATGCCAGATGGAACGATGGGACGTCTGTCGATGTTTTGCGGATGCCGCGCGTCTAATTTGGAAATTACGGAATAATTGGAATAGGAGATTGGTCAGTAGATTTCTTGTGAAAATTGAAGGATCGACGCGGAAACGTTGACTCTGTTATTCTTTTTGGAAACGTATCCTTTCAGTTGATTGGAACAATTGTACAAATAGTTAAGAATTTATCGAAGAGATCTTTTACTGCTTCCATTTGTTATTACATTTGCCATTATTTTAATCACACGCCATTCTAGAGCGCTACTTCTATATTTTGTTTACGCTGCAATACGATAAAATATTGACGGGAACGTGTCAAATTCTCCATTCGACACTGTCGAATGGAGAAAGAATTACGATTGGTAATTATTGTCGTGTTTGGGTGATTGATCACAACGTTTGACGAAACGGGGAAATTGACGTTCCAAATATTTCGCTCGGAATGGATAGAGAAATGGGGATGTTTGTAGTACGATAATGGATGGCTGTTCATTGTCACGCGTTGAGAATGATTTTTATTATTTATGTGTACTGAGACGTACAAACGATGAAAAAAAATATGTGTATATGTATAAACATATTTGCCACGAATTGACAAAATTCATAAAAAATTTCTGCCCTTATGTATCATTACATAGGACGATCAAAAATGTTACAAAAGGTACAGATCTCGTATTATTATCTACAAATTTGTTTGCAATCTAGCTAACGAGTTTTCTCCTTTTCTTTTTCATGCTTGCCCACTCTGGACTGCGGCATTTTATTGGTCATTCGCAACGATTTTGGTGACGGCTACGGTTGCAACAACGACACCGTAACAATCCGCATGGCAACAACAACGACACGCTGATTAACTCTGGTGATGGTGACCACGGTAACAACGCGGTGCGTCGTACCGATGGTGACCACAATGCCTGGTACACCGTGGTGACGGTGACAACAATGACACGTTAATAAATCATGGGGATGGTGACCACATTGGCATGCTAACAAACCGCGTTCACGGCGACCGTACTGATACACTAACATTTTGTTGGACACCTTGTTGGTCCAACGACTTAATTGCTCCTCGTAATGCACCCCTTAAACAAATACCACTTCTCTGCTCAATTACTGTACTATTCTCCAATTGCTCTGCCCTTTGCTTTTATTTCGTTACCATCGTCGCACATTTCATACTTTTGTTTCTCTTTTACTCTTTGACATTGTTGCTCTGGCTTTATAATTGCTGTTCTTGCCGCGTCTGATTCGTTATCGTTAATCACGTTAATAAATTTCATTAACTTTTTGCCACGAATATATCAAAATCGTTCGACTCCGTCATTGATATTTACTGCGACCAACAATCGTGGATTTGACATATCGTCCACTGCTTTTTTCACAACAATTGCCGCATGCCTCTCTTTTATCTTTTTTGCAATATTCTCACACTTTCGCGTCTAATTTGAATTTCTAAACATCCAAAATCCTTCCAATTTTCATACTTTCGCCAAAATGAAACTCGCCAATTTCGAAAATGACTCGATCCGTCGTGGTTCCTGACGTCGATCGTCCGGTGTCCCAATCGGTTTGACTGAAACGCGGTAACGTGTGCGGTTCCGTGCGCAAACTCGCCGTCGAATTCCGTAAATGCGGCCCTGTCGTCCGTCCCGGCTGACGTGTATTTCGCGTGTAAACGAAACGACACCGCTTTCGCGGGTGTCATCGATACATCGCTGTTCAACCGATCCTCGATTGATCCACTCGTTAATTACCGCGAATCCCCCGGAACTAATCACCATTGCGGCGACACTGTTACGGGTCACCGGTCGATCCTCGTTTGTCCGTGTTCCTTCCTTCCGGCTGTTTCTCTGAATTTCGCCCCTCTCTTTCGTTTCGTATTTGTTCGCGCCTCCCTTTCATCCGCGTTTCCCTCTGTCTCTTTCTTTTTTAAATTGAAATTTACGTCGCGTCGTCTATTACCTTGTTTTGCTCGCTGTTTATTTCTACTCCGAACGATTATTGTCGGACGACGATTTATTTCGATTAAATTTGCTCGTCGATTTCTTTGTAAATTTCTTCGTAAATTAAATTCGTAATACGTCCCCTTTGGTAAATTTTACCGCACTCTGTTTTCACTACTGCGACGATTCTTTTGATCAACGGTCTTCCTTTCGACCTTACTTGATTAACACTCTTTACCATGCAAATTGCAATTTGCACTACGCGTCCGACGTAATTCACGTGCTGCCTGTATTCTGACTTTAATATTTCTTGTTTACCGTTATTTAAACGCCTGGCTCTGTAATTGGACCACCCTCATTTTTTCCTGATATTCGCAACTCTCTCTTTGCTCTCTCCACTCATTCTTGCAACTTGATCGCAACTTTCTCCTTTTTTCTTTTTTTTTTTTTTTTAATACCACAGCCTTGTTATTAGGCACCCTGAAGACCTATCAGCGCGCAGCCTGCGACGAAGAGTCGATGACGCTGAAATGTCCAGTTGGTACCACCATCTCCGTCGTTCTAGCTCAATACGGCAGAGCAGCGTCAAATGGCACCGACAGGTGTAGCTCGTCCGATCCATCCGTGTACATCGGGGACAGACTGACGAATCTGACGTGCATCTGGCCGCAGTCGCTGCAGGTATGTGTCTAGAAAGCAACTTTTCTATCCACTGTACGATTTGAGGCGATAGGAACGGAGTCTTTTGCATTTTCTTCTCTTCTATAATCTGGAATAATTGGAAATTGTTTAAAGGAATTAATACGTATGTCTAATTTATAGAGACGCGAAAATACATAGAATGAAACATCATAAATTGGTAAAAACGACT
>KQ435851.1:276863-287787 GCA_001276565.1 Melipona quadrifasciata
TGAATTAATGGAAATTGCAACAATTAATAGAAACGATAGAGTCGATGTTACAATAATCTTTATTCCTTATAAAAAGGAATAGAACACTTATTCGAGGCTCTGTAAACAATTGCATTTCTCTTGGCTTCACGTATTCATCGATTTGTTATTTCGTTAACACGAACAACGAAACTGATGGAATCATAATAATAATCTTTGCGTAAAATAATGCAAGTAATTATTTAATTGCTCCGTAAATAATCGCGTCTCCCTTGGCGACGTGAAATTTTAATTAAATTCCCCTGTTTATCATTCATCCGAATTTATGATATTTAATGCTTATAAATAGATAATTTTACATTATCGCATTTACAATGCGTGAAATCAGCTTTACTACTCTGTGTGTGTGTGTGCACAATATGATATAGATAAATGATTATTACTACTGCAATGAATCGATTAAGATAAGTCAGTATTAGCAGAAACGCCGCGACAGCATAACGAAACTTTATGGTAAAGCAGGACCTGAACTAGAATCGACGCGTGGCTCTCGTCATCAGCGTTACAATGCTTCGCGTATCAAATGTTCTATATTATTACTTTCTGCGTGTAACTTGCTAATTGATGTCTGTATTTACCAAGTTTAAATGGTAAATGCTTCAGCATTACTGCTAGAAGTTGTACGTTCGCTCTTCATTTTTTTTTTTTCATGGATAATTGGATTTCCGATTGCAAATACAAATATTTTAGTTGGCAATTGATAACGACTGGCGAATTTTTGTGCGATTCGCACGATATCTGGAAACGCAAGAATCTGTAAAAATGCGTATAATGTGAAATATATAAAAAGAAAAGTATCCATCGAGTGGAAGAGTTAATTGTTTAATTACAAGCTTGTGTTTTACACGAGAAACATCGAGTCAGTTATGAAAAATGTACATACACACAGTAAGAATTTTTAAGAGAAATACTTTTTTTCATAATTTTAAATAAAAGTTGACGGTATTTAATTAGCAATTGTCGTTTGACGAGGAACATAACTTATTCGTTTATGCTAAAATATTTTACTTTCGAAACAACTTCATGCAACTTCATACAAAGAGACTATTTCATTTCTTTACGAGTAATTTAAAACCGTGAAAATAATCAATGTATGGTAATCTCATCAAAAGTCTCATCTCGTTATCAATTAAATTAATATCAATTCGGTTGGAAAACAATGTCACACAGTGTCAAGAGAAATTACTTTCTTTCCTTTCAAACCTTGCACGTCAAAGTCATACATCCAATTTAAATTGTCTATCAAATGTGAAATACAAAAGAGTCATTCAACGTCAGACTCAATCACGATTACGCTACGAATCTGCTTGAAATACCTTTTCACATTGATAGTCGACGAAAGTTCGCAGAGCGGTAATCTGAAAGGTATCGACTCGAGCGATAGTGAAAGATAGTTCAATCGCAGCGAGGTTGAAAGTCGTGGCTGTGACCCCGTGTCCGCTCGCGAAACTTCTATCTGCCATCTTGTATTTATCGGTTCCTCGCGAAATCGTGATTTCTAATCGGGTAGGAGAACGCGAACGATCGCGCCTGGCACAGAGAAATCGAGCTGGAAGAAATCGTAAACCGTATCCACTTTGCCGGGTTAACCATTGCGCGACGACGGCTCAACCGTCGTAACTTCTGCTTAGGTTTGTAAGCTCCCGTGCCTTCTCTCCGCGCCTCTCCGCGAAAGATCTCCACCGAGAAAGCCTTTCAACGTTAGGATTTCAGATCAGACTTTAGTCGAGTCGTGCACTTGCTTGCTATGATCCTTGCAATTCCGCGATACTTTTGGCTCTCCTCTTTTCCTACTTTGTTCGTTCTTTCTTCTCCTCGATCGTCGGTTTGTTTCCCCCGAGTCTCGACGATTTCTCGGATTGGTTTCGTTGAGAGCAGCTTTTGTTAAGAGACGTTTCGGTACCTGTTTCGGCTGATTTGCAGTGATTTGCTCGCAATCAGTTCAATCGTCGAATGTGCAGTGTTTGCGTCGTGCGATGGAATTGTCGTTATCGTTATCGATTATGCAAGTTTGTATTTTTTTTTTTTTTTATCACTAAAAGTGATTGTAGCGAGGGTAACTCAGAAAATCAGGCCTCTTCAGGTACAACGCTGATGCAACGAAAATTAGCTATTGGTTGATTTAGGTCACGTGATTTGCGAGAGGGCGTGGAATAGATCTCGAGTAGGAGTGGCGTTGTCTAGTACTGAACGCCTGTAATTTGTTCTCTATCGATTCAAATGTTTGCGTATCAATAAAATTTTCTTTTAAAACGTCGTCTTCATTTCCTAGTCGGAACAGTTGCGTCTGGGCCTTTCAGTGAGACGAATCGTACTGGGGTACAAGTGCAGTTTTGCGAATAATAAACATTGTAGGAAACGATTTACTTTGGACATTTTAATGCTTTCTCGCATTGTGCGCATCGTACAATGCGAAATCTCGTTCAAAGTTTTAAATCTCCCACGAATGCATAAAAATTGCAACGAATATTTTATACTCTGATAAATTGTCTGTAGTTTCACAAAATTCGTCTTACGTTTTCTTGCAAAGGGGAAAGAAAAATACAATCATGCAGCAATTAATAAAGAATCGGAATCTCTAATTAGAGTCTCTGATTCATCAATTCATAAATATTTCTTTTTCATCTTTCAGTTCGAAATTGTCAGACTGGAACATTGAGTTCTCTTAATAATTCCGCGAGAGTTCATCATTCAAGTTTCATTTTCATACACACTCTAAAGTAACTTGGTACTAGAGAATGTTTAAAAATTGTTGCGGCGGATGGAACTGTGCAAGAAACTTAATTAAACGAAACTCGCCGTTGATAACTGAAGAACTGGTGCTCGGCGGAGGAATTTCAAGAATTCAGAAGAGCATGATTGTTTCTCGTTATCCTGTTCCTCTTTTCTATAGCCGGTAAGCTTGCTCTTCTTAAATCAGCTTACGTCTTGATCGCCTTGTTTACGGAAGTGCGCAGCAACTACTTTAAAAGTTTTAAAGATCACTCGATGGCAAGGACGTCTTCCGTTTTTAAACTTCGTGGCAAGTCCTACATTCGCTGGAATTCTCGGCTTCCCGATTTGCTTGGGAAAACAAGCAACTGCGACTCTGTAGCTTCCATTTCGCGAAAGAAATTTCCTTTTGTTTATCCAAAAACAATGAAATATTACATTCACAAAAAAAAAAAAAAGAAATTGTAATATTTAATCACGTGAAATTGTACTGGCGAATTTGTCTATGTTCAAATTAACTGACAGGCAAATGCGTTTCTTCACGTTCAACTGATAGTAAAGCGAAGTCCGTTTCCAACCCCAATTTTCTCATCGTTCTAGACGTTTGATCAATTTTCGTCGAAATAAAAATTCGAAGAGAAGAAATTCAACTGCGAAACGTTTGGAAAAATTCACTGCCCGAGTCTGTCGAATGGAATATCGAAAAATTTTTCAATAAAAATACACACTCGAAGAGTGAAGTGTGTGACTTAATTTGCTCAGAAAGAGTGAAATGTTTCTCTCTGTACAGACCGTACGAAATGTCTTCTCTCGTAATTAACCACATCGATATTCCGTCTAATCAAGATTCTTCGCGAGCGGACGATGCAAATTCAACGATGTGAATTTCTCTGTTTGCGCACAGTATCGTTCGTTTCGTCGTGTTGCGGAAAGAGTCGCGTTCGAAGCTGCATTTCCTTCCTCCTCCCTCTCGAACAACTTGGTCGCTGACACGCTCGACTAAATAACGGAGTGTCGTTTTCAGGTCAGTTGCCATTATCTTTTCGACGGTGGATTTTAAATGGCGGCCATCTCCTCGCCGCGCTCGTTCCACCTGACTCCGGCTCTGTTTCGCTCCCCGCGAACGAGAGACTCGCGATTACCAGTGAATTTCCACGGGAAACGAGCCACGTTCTCCACTTTCGACGTCTAATCGAGTAGACTTCTGGCCTTCTTTCGCGGTTTCTTTCGCCGACTGAAACGAAACCGGGAATTGCATTTTCGACGAGACTTTGCGTCTCCGTCTTCAATTTCGTTCAACAAACTCAACTTTCGTTTACCCGTTTCTGTCATTCTGTCTGAGTAACACGAGTTATGGAAATTCTGTCTCTATTTGAATCGAATTAATTTATTTTAATTTTAATTTCCTTACTTTCTTTTGGTATTTCTATATTTCTATAATTCTGTTTTTTTTTTTTTTTTGTTTCTTTCAACAATGTTTTTATTTCCTATCGAAAATATCACATACAGAGTCGCACGAGGTTTCCAGTTCTTATCTAGATAGTTTACATCGATATCGTTAAATAGTTGCAACATTTCGATTGTCTACTATCTAAATTAATTTCCAGAATTAACTGGTCGCAGACTCATTCTGAAACAGTATGTAGTCTAGAAGATGTTTCGTTCTTCAGTATATGTATTTCCATTGGGTATTATTTCAGTTTGGCGAGGCAGCATCGTCGATCTCAAACGGGCAAACGGAAAATTTCCGTGGTTAGCCAGTTACAAGGATTAATTTGTAGCTTGGTTTACGTAACAGAGATTAGCAAGACGGAACAGAATGCCAGGTTTTGCAGTCGCTTGCAAAATCCTGTTTGTTTCCGTGCAATTAACTGTAACGCGGAACGAAATTCACGCGAGGGGGTTGCGGCTGCGACCGATTTGCTCCGACTTTGAGGGGAATGAATTTTACAGAGTGCACTGGCCCACCGAGCAATTATTATCGAAAGTTTATTTAATATTCCACTTCGTTAATATTCTTCTTACATTTATTCGTTACGATTTAATTTCACTCACACCTGTTCTTCCATTTCTCTTCCAATTTAATTCACGTAAGCATTATTGAATAAATCTTGTCGTCGGAGCAAGCGCTATGTTTGTCTCGCAAAAATTGTAAAATAAAATAATGTTTCTTACTGTAAAGAACGTCTAAAAATTTTGTATTAACGACTTTAATTGTTTCGTGAAACAAGCGTACAGTTTAAAAGTTTTATTCTCTACTGGATGGATATTAAATATCGAAAATGGTATTTACTCTTGTCGCGAACTTTAGCGACAATGTTAGTTTTACGAGACAAATTGACATCGCGACAGCTCAGTGGTGGTTGTCACGCGTTTAGGTTTTTCCTTAACTGTTGCGTACACGCGCACACGAAGAGAGATGTGCCTCGTAAATGTGTTAGAGTTACAAGGGTCGTTAATTCGTATAATTAACTTTTCGCTCCGATACACAGTATAGACGATAACTTATCGATGAAACCACAATAGAAGTTCGTATCCGCGATATCCAGCGGTCAGGAGAGATGGTACGGGGATTTCGTATTTCACGTTTCCATTGCTCTGGAAAGCAGCTATTGTGCGTGATCCCTGTACGAAGGAACTGAATAAAATTGCTTCTTTCATTTGGTCTCGCTCTTGATATCGATGTTACCTCTCTTTCGCCGGCGATGCTTCACTTTTACGAAATGTAAGCTGTTCGTTCCTCTTGCTGTTTAATTGTACGAAATATCAAACACATTTGTACATCCGCGTGAACGATATCTCTTCTCCATTGTTCGATCGTCGTTTTGGCCATCGAGCACGTTGTTCCTGTCCTCGATAAAACATTATTTATTTCGATCTCGAACGATTCTTTGAAAAGACAGCGTAACGTCGACGAAGAAAATCTACGACACGAAAACGTCTGTTTGCGACGTTTTAATCGCAGTTGTCGCGACAACGTGGAATTCAATTAACCATCTGATCCTTGAGAAAAATTCGTCGAATGTCCGTGAAATGTCTCGACAGCTTTCGAAACTCCAGCGTTGAAGGGATGTTAATCGCGAAAATATCGATGATTACGCGAATAGAAATGAATGGGGCGGTGGAAAACGAATGTTTTTCCCTTTCCTTTCACCCTCGTTCGCTCATTGTTAGCGTAATGCGATCGCGTTCCAGCGACGACGCAACGAACTCGTCGTTCGAGCTCATTTACGTTTTTCAGCCGGCGCTTATCGGAAATGGAATATGAAAATGTTGCGCGGCGGGTATCACGGTGGTAAGAGGGACTAGGAACCGGTTCTTGAACGCGTGGCGCCGGGCCAAATACGCTCGTTATTTTGATCGCCGCGATAATATTTATTGTTTCGGGGCCCGAGCAACTGCGGAAGTATCGTTCAAATTTATCGGGAACCTCGTCGCACGAAACAATTTCGCCGCTCTGTTTGGCCAGTTTGTCCGCCCCCCCCCCCTCCTCCCATTTTATTAAATAAACGCCGTGGACGATCTCTTTCCGCGGGAAAACGCGGAACGTCGGCGAATATTAAACCGAGGGGATATCAACGAGAGATTACGAGTTGCAATTTTGCAACGTTCAAAGACGCCACATCTGTCTTTCTTTCTCTCTCGCGGGCCTTAAAAATTCGAACTTTCCACCGTATCCTAATCTGACGCGGTTCCTTCTCTCTCTGTATTGGCTACGGTTATTGTTAGTGACGATGGTTTGGAATGAATTTAATTTCACCGGTCAGTTGTGGATTTGTTCATTTTTTTGTGAATAAAAATTTGGGTGCAGAGTGTTTGAAATTATCAAAAGATAACAAAAAAAAAAAAAAGGTATATAACAAATTAAGAATACATTCATTCCTTTGAACCTTGGCTAAAGAAGGTTACTTTATTATTGGTTGTAAGATTATCCATATGATGTTCTTGTAGAGACGAAAACGTTGAAAGCGTTAAATCCTACAAGAAGACATTTGTTGTGTCGTTTACTTAATTCTACTTATGGATGAACACGCACGGTCTTGTTCTACTTGGAGACGTTTGACCATTGTGGACTTAATCTACTTAGAGATTGCTGACTCTATGGATCCATCCTACTTAACGTGTCTGACCACTGCGCGTTTATTTTACTTAACGTTTCTTTTTATCACACATGGACCTATTCTAGTTAAAATGTCTGATCACGTCCGGTCTTATTTTATTTAGAGGTGACCGACCAAGTGCGGCTTTATTAGGAATGTCCGACTGCGTACGGACTCATCCTACTGGCGAGATGATGTGCTGTTAATCTATTTGAATATGACTGAGTTTAATAATGAGTTTAATAATGAGTTGAATAATGTAAATTGAAAATGTTAATTGTGAAAAAAAGTTTTGAATTAAAAGTTAAAACTTAGTATCGATATGTGAATCGTTAGCCGATATGCGAAAGATTGTAGTCGATTCCGGTATCGACAGAAATTTCGATTCTTCGTAACTCTTCCGGAAACCGAATTCAATGTCATAACTATTTGCAAGTCCTGTTTTAAATTAGATTATACAATTTTATGAAATTTCAATTTCTTACAATATTTATAACACTATGCTGAAAGCTTGAACTAGTAAAGTAACAAGTGCCTTAATTAAAATATTGTTTCTGGATTAAAACAGTTTTTGTCCATTTTATAAGAGATCCGAAGATTGTTCTCTTCTTTTTATTTCTCAATGTTTTCTCACAAGTAAAGTTTCTTTAAACTTCTTAAGTCATAAATCCTTTGTCGGGAAACACCCAATATATAAAACGATTCTCACGATCGTTAACCTGAGCAAGCAGTTCGTACCCCGGTGCCTCGTCAACTTTTGCTAAACTTAACGTCCCTTAATTAAATCGGAATAATTCTGAACAACCCTTGCCCCTATTTCCATCCTTTAATCTCGTTTCCCGTAACGACGTTTGACACGCTACTCGCCAGATTTCCACGAGCACTCTCGACAAGTTTCGCGTGTTTTTCCTTCTTTCTCTTTTTCTTTTTTCTTCCTTTCCATCGAGGTAAACGAGATTTGGCAGACTTTCAAGACTCGAACGATGACCGTGTAAGCCCGCCGTTTTAACCGCTAATGACCAACGTAAACTCTTTTCGCTCCGACGTCAAAAGACGCGGTTCTTCTGATCGACGATCGAGGTGGAAGTTGAAGGAGGTCCGTCTTTGAGACGCACTCGCCGATGCAAATTAGCTTCTTAACGCTCTTTAGGAAATCGAGTTAATTGGAAGAGCGATTGTCGAGGCCACGAGTCTCGAGCGCGCGAAGATTAAGCACTAATGATCGACTTCTTGTTGTCTCTGGCTCGCTCGAGGGCCTTTTGAAAAGCCGGCTCGAAGCTGTATAGCGTCGAGTCTTGATTTCACGAGAGATTTGTCGAAATGAAAACGGAAGTTTCTCTGGCGAGGAACGACGTTTGAGAATTTGATCTCTCAGATGAATGAAATGCAAGACGAAGCTTTTTTTTAAAGATAGCGTGCGCTTTTTCTTCCTATAGTATAGGATATACGATATTAAATTATCTGTATTTTAAATCGGTTTTTTTTTTAACGGAAATTATATTTTTATAGGAAATTTATTGAAACAGGGAAAATTTTTGAAATTAGAAAAGTGGGAGATGTATAGCAATTTAATTCACTTTTCGAAAACACACACGAAATCAATAATTCTTAAATACTCCGTTTACTCGAGACTTTTTTTTTTTAATATTTTATTACAAATAATCCTCGTTTGCAATGTTTCGAGAAAATACTGAAAAATCCATCGCAGAGAACTTTGGTTATTTAAAAGACAACGAAACGAAAATTATTTTTCATTAATTTGTTGTACACCTCTGCACAAAAATCAGCAAATCAAATATTCCTTTCTTTTTTTCTTTCTGCCGCTTCAAACATTTTCGCGCGCTTCTCTATGCGCTTCTCTCTAACAAAACTTTTTACCAAGAATTACTTGGGGAATCTACTTGCACGATACTGTCCTTTTTCTGCTGGAAGTGTGTGAGAATCGACCACGTTTTCCCCGCTCTGATCCTCGGCATTAAGTGAGAACGCGTGCAGTAAACGTTACACTTTATCAGAAACTGTCCATTCGAAGCTCATTTCATACAGCGGTCGGTTTCAACCCGAAAGAAGAAGAAGAAGCAGAAGAAATAAAACTTTTACCGCCTTTGTACGGCCATTGTACGCTTATTCCAGCTTTATCGTACACGCGATGAAAGGAAGAAAAAAAAAAAAAGAAAAAGAAAAAGAAGAAGAAGAAGAAGAAGAAGAAGAAGAAACGTAGGTCGATTCGCGTGATCATAAAAGCGACGGGATAAACTATAAAGACGAACGATCGGATCCATGGCAATTGCATGAATCATACATTCAAAAATCATACGTGTGCCTGTGAAAGCTCGTACCTTTTTTATACGTTCTTATTTCTTATTTCTTCTCCTTCTTTATGTGTGCGTCTGGTTTTTTTTACCTTTGGTTGGTAATTTCCATGAAAGCGTCGAGCTCTCGATGGATTGAAAACTCGAGTCGAGTCGACTTCCAGCCGCGTCTTTCCCCGAAAATTTCGACGAAAGATTGAATCCCTTTTGCTGACCCTTCGCCGGCTGATCGGACGGTGCTGTGTTCCTTTTCATTCGGTTGAAATATAGTTGAGCGATCGTGCCGATACAAATGCGATCGGGAACCGCGATGAAGGCAAGAAACTTCTCCAGTTCTCACTGATGTATGGACAGAATCGAAAATCTCCTGGACGAACGTGCTTTTCTTTCTTGCTTCATTCGCATATCGACGATTCGTGTTCGTTCGAGAACTCGACTTCGTTGCTTGGATAATTCTGGGAGAGAGAGAGAGGGATGGTTGAAACATAAAAAAAATGTTTTAATTTTTGCTCGATTTTCCTTCGAATATAAATTTTTCTTTGTGTATAGGAACATTCGTCAATAAGCGTTCCCATGTTGAACAATAATCTCAACGAAAGTGATCATATCGTTATGCAATAATAACGAGAAAAGTAGACGCGATATCGGCATAATGAGGCTTCTGTTGCGTAATTTCGGTCGACAATACACGAGCCATTCAATATTTTTTTCAATATGTCGCAGTTTTAGCAACCCTGCGAATGAATCGCTATAGAAATTTATTTATATGTGAGACATAGTTTTTTGAGGTATTTTATATTGTCAAAAGTGCAATTTGATGGATTACCCGAGAAAAGTTAATCCATCCTTATTCTTCTCGATAGAATTTCTTTCGTCAAACAGATGTAAAATTTATTAATCGATATGGTTGTGTGACTGAGATTTTTCAGAAAGTTTAGTCGATATATTAATATGGTTAATATCATTTGCAAAGAAAGAATGAAATTACTTTTGAAATCAGAAAAGTGTTAAGTTAATTATAGAAATTTTCGTTGTGCTAATTTAAAAATATTTTTTATTAACAGAAGATAATTCGTTTGGTTTCATCACTTCGTTGTAGATAAAGTTTATTGCAACTGTAAATTTGATTTTTAATGTTTTTCACAAGAGTATAATTTTATTTTTTAAATGCTTTCACGAATCGATCGCAGAATTATGTAATGTACAGTTCTGATAACAATATTGTTTGTTCACCGCAACAGTAGTTGTCTTTAGAAATTCCATTTCAGTGCAATCGGCATGTTGAAAAATTAACACGCTTGCAACGGGATTTCGCGCGCGAATTAACGTCGAAATTTGAAAATTGATTTCCATCGTTGTAAAATTTGACGGAACGATATGCAACAGCGCTGTTACACCGTCAAATTTCATCGCCGGGATCTTCAATTTCTGTGCCGAAGTCAATTTGCCACGGTGAGCGTGATAAATTTGAAACGTTTGAATATTAAAGGATCCATTCGTACGAAATTTTTTGTAAATAACTTATACGAAAGTTCAAGCAGCGAAAATTAGTCAAATTTAAATTTTTCTTTTTTCAACGTTCGTATTTCACGTCATGAAAGCAATCTATCGACGCGAGATAAAATTGTTTAGATAAATTAAAATACAGCGCAAGAATTATCTCTTTTCAATAACGAATATTATATTTTTCACTTTCTTAATGGACCTAAATTTTATCACGTGCTTTAACAATTTCTCGGGAATAAAAATGCCATGAGAAGT
>KQ435851.1:287822-319530 GCA_001276565.1 Melipona quadrifasciata
AAAAGTTCAGCATATTCTGTACAGAGAAACAACACGCGTAGAAGCTGTTCCTAAATAAATTTCATTGACAAAAAATTGGAATCAAAGACAACAGTATAAAAATAACGTCGTGCTCGTCTCACTCGGGCGAAATTTTTTTCAATTTCGACGTGCGATTAGTTCCAGTACAGGGATTCGTTCGTCGCAACTGTGTTCGCGATGCGCGTTCGTTTATTTTTCGAAAACGTCCTTCTCTTTTCATCCAGCGCGCGCTTTTTATCGAGAGCTGTATCCCGTGGAACGTAGCCACGCGATAACTTGCGATCGCGATAAATCGACGTGCACGATCACGCGGAACGCGGCCCTCGATCACAACTTTGTCGTGAAATTCCGATAACAAGTGTTAGTTTTTTCGAGCTTGAAATTATCGACTGGAGTCTCCTGATTGCTTGGTAGATCATTACACCGATTTGTTTTCAGATGTTTTCGTTCAAGAAGTAGAAAAATCGAGGATAGAGAGAGAAACGTTTGTTTTCGTAACTCCGAACTTCGTTTGTTCGACGCTGGAATTAATCGATCTGTTTTTTTTTTTGTTTGTTTTTTTTTCAAAGAGTAAATTTTATGCGCTTGGATAAAATTTTGGAAATTTTAGAAAGTTTTCAAAAGTGAATATGTCAACGATTGAGCGATATATTTTGAGATCATTCTCAACTTGAGTATTTTTAAATTAGCAATACAAAGAGACTTGTCGGAAAATTTTTAAATTCGAAGAAGTTATATCTACGAACGTTTGTTACTTTATTTGACATTTCAATATTGAAATTTCAAAATATTCAAATTTCAAATTTTAACATTTGTTACAAATATTTGACATTTCTATTCTTTATTGTATCTACGTCTTCCGAATCTTTTCAGCTGCTTGAACGAAAATTATGATTTGGAAGAAATTAAGGTTCTAAGAAATGCCACAGAATTCCTCGTAATCGTGCGATCAACGCGAACAAAAATCGAAAAGTGGAGGATACATCATCTTGTCCCGTGCGTGACACTGAGGCATCACCGGTGTTAAATGATTCGTCCAGGCAACACTGCCTAAATGGTTGAAATCCGCTCGAGTTATGCAAAGCCGATTATATAAAATTAATTGCTCTGGACAGTCATCCAATTTAGTCGTCGCGTTCAGATTCGCGCAGAAATTATTAGCGGCTGATGTATTTCATCTCAATCCGTGGATTTTAAGTGTCGATGAAACGTTCAATAACGCTTCGTTAGTAATATAATTAGTTTCAGATTAATCCGTGGAATTGTCGCACAGTCCCACCGTCATTTCATTTTTACCAGCTGACAATTATTCCCTCGCACGAAATCCGTGAAATTTTTTCTTTCTCAAGCATTTTACAAACGGCGTGTTTCACATTCCGTTTCGTCGTCTTTACATTTGGATTTGAAACGTTTGCGCGAGAAGTACACAAAGTTTTCACGCGTGTGATTAAAATGAATTGACACGTTGAGCGCGAACAACTTCTGTCCTAAATCGAGTAATTTTCATCGGCCGATCGTGGTTTTCAACGACCGAACTTCCGTTGATTAAACAACAGTCTGTGTACTCTGCATCAATAACATGACTTATCATCAAATATTTTATCAGCTATCTGTACTCCACTCTTCAAACATATTGATTACATTTTAATGGTTCGACACGTCGCCCGGTATTTTGATAAATAATTTTCTATGTCTGAAACAACTTATCTGCAACTTACGAACGTTGCAGAGAAGTAGTAAACAAAAAAAAAAAGAAAAAAAAGAAGAATACAATATACCCTGCGGATGAAGTTCCAAAATATTTTGTACAAAACAGTTTCTACAAGCGTTCAAATATTTTCGTGAGGAAAAAAGTTACTCGCAAATATTGCAGAGGAGCACCAAAAAAAAAAAAGAAGAAAAAATGCAATAAACACGGTGAATGAAACTCTAAAATCTTTTTCACGGCATGTTTGCAATATTTTCGTGAACTACTGTCGGGCACGAACAAAAGAAATGAACAAAAAACATTACTCACGTTTGCAAACATTGCACGAAAACATCAGAATTATACTTCCAAGTTGTCTCAAAACTCTTCATAACATCGTAATTAATTTTTAATAGTTTCATCAACACAGTTTGAGTTAAGTATGTTTCCCCCTACAAAATACCGATGCATGTTTTTCTCGAGAATGATCTTTCCTACATTTACATTTACAATTTCGTTTATTTCGCAGTAAACACGCGTGTTAAACAAAATATTCGCCAAAGCCTTGGTAATGTTTGTGGAAGCGAGGAAATCTTGACCTAAGATTGGGGTAGTTGTCTCCTGCTGCGTGCTAACTGGCGGCCCTACCTGGCGAGCGCTACCCCCGCCATTTTCTTGGCAGGCTATAGTAAAGGATTTCAGTATGATTCAGTGGAGGGGATAGCGATAAAGAAAGTAGGAGCATTAGTTAGCCAGCTCTGACATAAAATATGAGAGTATGATTGCGAAAACGAAGGTTATGAGAGTAAGATTTCTGATAAAGTATAGCGAGTCGTGATAACGTGCTATACTTTAGTATAGTATGAGCTTAATATCATTTTATCATCAAACTTGCTTCCCTTAATTCCTTTAAAATTAACAAACTTTATATTTACTTTAAACCGCTTGTGTTAAATTTGCATTTTTCTCATCTACATATTTCACGTGGTCGAAATGCAAAGGGGAACAATAATTTTCCGCTGGTAGCGGCGGATCTGTTGATCCCGATGATATCCTGTTTCCGGAACGATAGAGGAGCGAGAGTATCGTTAACCGTGGAATTAATGGAGCAGCGGATAAGCGTCGGAGCATGTAGGCCCACGATGAAAAAGGAGAAGGTAGGGGCGTTTCTGGTCCTAGTAGGAAGGAATAGGTCGAAAATAGGTAAGCATCGACGTACACTGGAAATCGATTTCTCCCGTGGGAGATTTTGTCATTCGTACGTGAAACGCGTGGAAACAGGTCGAGCTCGAACGCTCCGAGACTTTCTCCGATAATTAAATGCGTGCTGGCAGACAGTAGGTCTGTACGCGTTCCGAATCTTTCGTATCGAGAGACGGCAGTCACGTCTTTTCACGCAAACTCAAATTGGAGTCAAATTAGACTTTTTTTATCGAAGATAGTTCTGGTGAAATATCGATGCTTCCCGATGGCACGATAATTGTTGAGCTCGTTCGTTGAAATTGGTTTACTTATTTTATTACTTTTTTCGTCTTCAAGATGGGAAAATTAGAGATTAATTTAGAGGTGAAAACTTGAATGACAGTGAGAGTGCAGTGAAATTGAGCGTTCGGTTTCCATCGATTCTGTGTTAAAATTGTTTGTATTATTGTGTATTGTTGTGTAATATTACCAGCGTTGTGATATTACCAGGATTTTCCGGTTTTGAAAAAAATAGCTGCTTTATAACGCGTTATTCGATGGAAAAACTCGCTGCTGTTTTGTAATTCCAAAAGCGACGTAAACGCTGTGTAAAATATCGTTGAAAGAAAAAGTATTTAAAAATTCGACAAAAATGCGTGCGTTTGTGTTTGTTGGCACGTTGAAACAAATTTAAATAAATTTTACGCGACGTGACGAAACGTTTTCACCAGAAAATCTGCGAGAAATTCAGCTGCAGCTTGTTTCCAACGTCTGGCACGAAAAGATTTTGTCACTTGCAGACTTTGCAATTGCTATATTGGAAATATCGCGAGTGCCAAAGTTATTTTTTTACAATTAATTTCGCCCTCTAACTAAATGAAAATCTCTCCATAAATACGTAGAACGAAGTTTCCTACGAAACAGAAAATCTCTCAAAAATTTGGAACGATTTTGAATAGCCTTTTGTCAAAAAATTTGATCAAAAGTGAAAGCACCAGTGTTTTAACTTTTCCAAGTCTTTATAGAAAAAGATTGCAACTGATCATCGCGATCGATGGCAGATTAACAAAAGCTTATTTTAATCTCCGTTGAAATTGAACATCACATCTGTCCGAGTTCGCAAAAACGCGAGTAATAAAACCGTATTGTGTAAATCTCCCTTTGCGTTTCTAGTACAATAAATCACCAATAATAGATAGAAAATTGACGATAAAAATAAAATGATCCCTTAAGCAATGGTTCGCCGGTTCAGAGAAATTAATTAATCGATTTTCAAACTGGTAGCAACCAAATAAAGGTAACGAGAAAAATCGATTGGAATTAAAGTAAAGGAAACAAGGATGATAAAACAAACAGGATTTTTTCTTTCTTTTTCTTTTTTTTTTTTTTTTTTTTTTTTTTTTCTTTTTATAGACAGCACAGAGGTATGTATGCTATTTTTTTAATTAATCGCCTCGCCTGGCACAGTTTTTCGGCGGCAATAATCGATTTCTCGGATTAATACGAGTAGAAGCAATAACGCGAGCACGGTCAAAACAGCGAAATTGTTTGTCTTTAATATCCTGCACGTTTCAATTCAGTGTGAGTACGGATCTTTGGGATTGTGAGAGAGTCACGAGAGAGTCTCGCTTTTTTTGCCGCGCGAGTGACAAAGAGGATCGTTGAAACGTGAAATGTCATCTGATCTACGTTTTTCCTTTTACTTTTTCTTCTTCTTTCTTCCGTTAGAAAGTTAATTGTGCTCGATGATAATTAAACAAGGGATATTCTTCGTGTGACGAAGAGAGAACAGGATCGAGACAGCGAGTTTCAAACGAGTTATCGGTGGCAGGAGTAAATTTCTCTGTAAAATCCTCGTTTCGATTATATGAATTTGCGAAGATCTACTGATTCTCCGACGCCCTGAAAGTAATTTTCCGTTCGCGTAATATCCGTTCAACATATGATAGAAATCCGCCGATGATATCGCTCAGTGATTTCTCGTTCGCGCGCTGATAGAAATTCAAATTCAAATAAATTTAAATCGAACCGACGAGAGTTCGTTTAATCGAACATTGGCTGAAATTCCATTCGAGCAAATGGACAGATAAATGGAACTCCGCGCGAACGAAATAACATGTATCGTTCATTAGGAAATATGGAAAATTGCGACGGAGGTATCGACCACGTGATTGGAGACAGGCTCGTCCTTTTTCACACTCCCCTTCCTTTTTCTTTTTTCTTTTTTTTTTTTTCCGTTGTTAATTCGCTTTTGTCGTGCCGCGTCGTGTCATTTGACCGATACGAGGAGGAGAACACAGAGGGTTGGAAACGGAGGGTGGAAACAGAGAGCAGAGGCTAACAAAGGCGAAAGGAGAACAGTCGTGTTGCATCGCGAGCCAGGCTCGTGCACAATACAGTCTCAGAAGCGCTTTGATGTCTAGTCGAAATTAATGTGGCGTCTCTCTTTGGCCCAGCGCGGTTATTGCAATTGCCGCGGCGAAACGAATGCAACCGGAGGAAAATAAAAAGGAAAAAGAAACACAGAAAGAGAAAGAGAGAGAGAGAGAGAGAGAGAGAGAGGAGGAAGAAAGTGTGCGCGCGATGGAAGGGAGAAAAATTGCGGAGAAACCATGTGTGATCTCCTGTTTCCAGTTCATATTAAGATCGTCACTTAATTTTATTCAGCCGACGCACTCTCCCTAAAGCTGATTGTTTAAATTTCAATTCCACTTTATGTCTTTTTTGAATTTTGATTTTATTGTTCTTTTTTTTTTTTTTTTTTTTTTTTTTGGGGGGTTTTTTTAAAAATTGATGAGTGAAATCAAAAGTACTGAGATGTGTGAATAGATCTTGTAGATTTCTGCTGTTCTGTTAAAAGATTTTATAGAATAGTTGTGAATATATAGATAATATATTTCCTGAACTCTTCTGAAATGAAACGTAATAGAAAATTGACAAATAGCTTTGGATATCAAAAAACTTGAATAACATCATGAAGTGCCATTTCACATAAAGATGAAAGTTGTTAAATTCGATGTTTTAATCACTTTTATAAATGAGAATATAATAGTAATTCTTCTTTAATATTGATAAAGTCATATGTTATATGATTTTATGAATCATCAATCACTCGCGTGTAATAATTTTTTTTAAATATTACCACCTGTCAGACTCAACTGTGTTTCGACTGCGATCCAATGTAAAAGGCTCGAAAAAAAGGCTCGCGTTGGATTAAAACTCATACCCGTGTTCGAATGGTGTTATTGAATATTTTTTTTTTTTTTTTTTTTTTTTTTTAATTTTTTTTTTTTAACAAAGTAACGGTGCAGTAGAGAAAATACGATGGGATACTGCGCGTATCGGAAGTGAAAAAGGATTTAATCCAAGGCAATTTCAACAGCAGAAAAATATTCGAATTCGAGGGGATTAATTTTAAATAAAATCGTGAAAGAAGTTGTTCGTATTCGTTTTATTTAAAAATGAAAAGAGAAAATATAGAATACGAGAGTAATCACATTCTGCTTCGTACGGATAAAATTCTGTGTTATAGAAAATATTTTCGAGTCGTGTGACTGCCACAAGTTTCCAAGCTAGAAAGATAATTTAATTCTGTTTTTGAAATAAAGAATTGCTGCAAATAAAAATCTCTACGCGTAAATATAACATGTACCGCATGGTATAAAATGAAATATCTAGGTATTACAAAATTTTACAGTATTATAAAATTTCATAAAAGTGAATTTCATTCCCGTCCATAAATCACTGGACTGTGGGATATTTAATAGAATTTAGATTTACAGCTCAGAAATGAGCTTTTACATTCGCGATTACGAAGAATATAGTATAATCTTGACTATATTATTCTTTGATTTTCAAAGTATATTTTGGATCATTGTATTATATATAAATGATCTAGAGTATTGTTTTTTTTTTTTTAATTGCTTCACTAAACGAAAATTTAAATTATTAATTTCGTAAACTAGACAGATGTAATAAAAAATTTCGTCTTACTGAAAGGCCCAGAAGCAACTGTTCTGACTAGGAAATAAAGACGACTTTTTTGCCATAAAAATTTTTATTAATATGCAAACATTTGAATCGATACAAAACAAATTACAGGCCAGACAACGCCACTCCTACTCGAGGTCTACCCCACGCCCCCTCACGAATCACGTGACCCAAATAAACCAATCGATAATTTTTGTTGCATTAGCGTTGCACCTGAGGATGCCCGATTTTCTGGCTTACCCCCTCTAAAATCACTTTTAGTGATAAAATTAAGCAATCTACTATGCAGTGTATTAATATTGTAATCGTCTTTTCATTTAAAATTAGTGTGTGCTCGTTCACTTACAATTTGAATTGCGACAAAATTTCACTCTGGCCGAAAACTTTCCAAACAGCCACCCCTGAATTATATATGTATGTATACATATACAATCTTTTCGACAAATTTTATTCGTTTTATTCGCTTCACCTGAAACAGCGACAACTGCCCGTCGGTCAATGACAGACGCTGAATCAGCTACCAGCGACGCATGCATTTCCAGGAAGCAAAAAAAAAAAAAAAAAAAAAACTAGGTCGCCGCAGATCCGAAGAATTTCAGACGTCATTGAATTTTATACTTACATCTTAAACGCTGCGCTTGGAAGCACTGTGTACCTAGGGAAGTGGTCGAGGTATGGATTTTGAAATGAAATGTTGTCAAAAGCATACTCTTATTTTACTTTCAGAGCAGCTCGCCGTAAGAAAACTGGAAATCCCCTTTTTCTTCGTGTACTTTGCATACGCAATATTAAGCGACGTTTCATGGTTAAATATTCGCCAAGGTGGTTCGGTATCGACGAATGGATTGATAAAGCTTCGTCTTATTGCTTTCATTTGCAGAAGACACGCAGCTGTATCGTAGGAAAATATTGAACAAAGTTTTAAAACCACGTGGTTTGTGATAAATATAAAGTTAGCGAGTTAGCTGGAAGAAACTACGAACTATTAAAACTATTCGCATCCCACACTATGATAATAAACTATAGTAAACTCTAAAATCTCGTGTCAATTAATTACAAATCACTCGTTCGACGAGTGTTGTAAAACGTAATCGATCAATGTAGCTTCAGTTTGTTGCTTTAGAAAAAACGTAACGATCCTAGGAAATTGTGAAACGTCGTGCCAATAAATCGCAGATCATTCAAATATTACCATGATCTGTAAAACAGAGGCCATCACTTTGAACGCGTTAACAATCCCATCGGAAAAGCGCGAGAGCAACATCGGTGATAAATTAACAGAGGCTGACAATCGCAGCGTTCTCACGCCTTTTGCATTTCGCTGCACGTCGTTAACCCAGCGTTCGATTTATCACAACGCTCCGGTGCGAGGAAATTAATTTGACGCGTCGGTATAATTAACAGAAAGAAATTGCGATTACGTATTACGGGGCCAATTACTACGACGAGTTTGGCAAAGTAGCCCGGCCGTTTGTACAAACAAACAGCGGTACGATAATAATCCCGAAATGCTATCGCCGTTATTATGCTTTTCCCTGCACGACGCGAGTCACAGACAAACTCGGAAAAACAAATTTATAATTAATTTAATGGACGCGAGATTGAAACGTATCGCCGTTAATATCCGTTCGCATAAATTGCTTGCGTATACAAACGCGCCGCTGTTTAATGCAGCAGCGTATGTTTGCGTTATTTGCAAGCCTTGTCGCAAAATATGTAATCACACAGCGATAAATTACACATTTTGAGATGGGATATTGTCTGTTGATGTTGCGACGTCGCACCATCCTGAATTGTTACGCGTGCAGTGCGCGCGCGATTTGCCTGCGAGATCCATACGAGTATGTCAAAGGATCGTGTAACTGCTCGAGCACACAATGCATTTCCATGCAATAAAAGTAACGAACGATAGGGTAACACGCGATATCTGGAAACCTGATTTGGAAATTCGTGGTATTTTCCGCGAGGCCTGATCATCACGTGTGTTGTCAATAGTAACGCAAAACCGGGGATCGAAATCGAATTTCTGTTTCCAGTTCAAGAGAATTACCTTAGTTCTTCATTGAGAGATATTACAATGATTAGTTCAGTAATTTGACGAACTATTTTAATTTCTTGACGTCGCCTGATCTTTCCAGATTTAATCGATATACAAAATTACAAGAATTACAGAAAAAATTTGTGGAGAATTGATTTCTGAAATTCGAAGGATTATTCAAGGGGAGGACAGTGAGCACACAGGGGTTGAATCGAGTTAATTAAGTTTCGTTTAATTGTATTTATATTTATTTGATTGTATTTTATTTATATTATTATCAAAGATGAGACTGTGAGACTCCGTTCCTTCCTGAGATTTTGTAAACGTTGCAACAACGTAGCTTAGACTAATTAAGTTCGAATCGAATCTCATCGTAAAGTGAGCGGGTCGTCTGAATGACGTGTTAGTACTCACTGTTGCAGACGGTGGTCGATGTATGTCACAAGAAGAGGCAGTGCAAGTTCAACACCAGTCCGAAAACCTTTCAAGGCGATCCGTGCCCTGGCCTGCCCAAGTACATCGAAGTCGCCTACCAATGCCGTCCTTGTAAGTAATTGCTCTCCTTTTTATTAATTTTCATTAATTTTGCGCTAGAATAAAATTGTTAAATTCGCGCACTTAGAACACGTGACAAATATTCTAGATACATAATAATTTACGTGACATTTTATTGAAAAATTCACGATCCGTATAGACGAATTACGTCTCCAAGTAGAAAAGCCTAGCATTAATCAGACATTCACTGATACGGTTCTGGAAAAGAATTTTACCAGCAAAATTATCAGCTCCTTCGTCACCGATTGCATTTTCTCAGTACCTGGAAAGACTAATCTCTTCAAAAATTAAATTACTCAAAGCAGTCTTTGTTTTTTGAAACGAAAAAAACTTGCTTGCACAGAATACTGCAAACTTTTAAAACTTTGGCACTACGAACACGTAATACTACGGATTGCTCATTCTTTTTTCAAAATTTTACACGCTCTAAATTTTTGAGCGAGAGTGTATACGCGCGTCGAGTGAAAGAAAAAAAAAAATCACGAAAGAGTTGAGTTTTTACACGACGAAGAACCGTGCCTCATTAAATAATCTACAATTCACGGTAATTACGCGAGAGAAAAGAACTCTGTCAGAATCGTACGATTCGAATATAACGTTTCTCATGCACGGTCGCATTTCCCGTTGAATTTTGAAGTCTGTCGAATCGTTCGCGTGCTTTTTTCCGCGGCAACAATGTGTCTAGACGATGTTTCCATCCGCATTGAATCTTTTGTACGCGAGACGTGTGCATTACGTGGCGCATCGGGCGTACACCGAGTGCACTTTTCTTTCCGCGGTGAAATAAGTAGCGCTTGCACGAACGGCAGGAGCAGCATCGGTCATACATCTTAAATTTCGCACAGGTGTCTCTCGAACAGATGTTCTCCCAGCGTTCCTTGTCAAAAACGTTACGTACGATAATAACAATGTAGCTCTCGATTTGACGAGGGAAGATGTACAACGCGACCAGGTCGCTTTGGAAACCTTTACAGCACAAAGAGATACCGTATTTATGATGAAGCGCGCGCACGCTGTTCGTGAACTCAATTGAAAATATGAAACTCCGTCTGAAGTGGAATGCAAAAGACGATACACGGAATGCCACGTAATAAACGGGAGCTCGTACGAAGAAGCAATTTCTTCTTTTTTGAGATGCCAAACACTTGAAGTTTTTATACTTTAAAATGTTAAAATGTTATATAAGTTTCTGCGATTCCTACGAAAATTCTACGAAATTTTCATAGATAGTATAAGAATTGCGAAATATTAATCGCGTAGAAAGCTATGCAGGAAAATAATCGAGCTGTCGATGAACGTAATACAAAAAGGCAATTGTAAGAATGGTCAAGGAGGAACGTTCTCGAGACGAAGTCGTTGCGTCTCGTAGCACTTATCGATGCTGTTTTTACGAGCACGTCGAACGGTTGAAAAGAGCAGATATCGATGTAACTTTCGGAAGATTCTCTTGCCAGCGTGACAGAAAGTGCTGGGAAATGACGAAAAATTTTCTCCCATAGTCTTTAGTTGATGAGGACGTTTTTTGGACCGTGAAATGCACTCGAAAACGTAAAACAGGATGGCAAGCTTCTTTTGCCAATTTTTCGATTAAATGTATTGAAACGAAGCTGACAAAACATGGTGATAGAGGAAATACTGATACATACATATAGTTGAAATCTAGACAAATTTATTAAATTTTATTAATATTAAAGAAGAAATGAATGTAATGAATGCAATTTTTATAAAAATATTAATTTTTGATAATTCTTGTAGAAGCGACCTTGCTTTAATTGAAAAAAGTGAATATTGTTGCTGAAAATTTTTCTTTTTTCACCAATGTTCAATTCGTTAATTATGGCTTGAACAATATATAGATATATTGTTGTGAATATCAAGTACTAATTACGTAGTAAATCAGTGATAGTAAATGTTTCTAAACCGAGTGAAATTTCACTTAAATGTGTGTATAGGTTGACCAATTATAGGTATATACTACTTAAAATCTCGTCTCGTGTATACATTGGCTAATTTTAAAGGGTGTTAAAATTATTATGTTAAATAGTATATATTTACAATTAGTCAATCTATTTTTTAATAATAATATTATCTATCTTTCGTAAAATTCTACAATTTTATTGCGATAAATATACAGTATTAAATTACATTATACAACAAGAAATTCATTTCTCATTCGTAAAGATTCTTTTCCAAACAAAATTTACGTCGATTTTATCAGACAAAATCTCGCTGTTTATTTCTCTCTTGAAATATGGACTAACCTAACAATCCATCGAGGCTGTAATAACACAGAAAATACTCCTAAATTCCCTAATATCAGTTTCAACATTATGATATTACGCTGCCTCACACCGGTGACACTTTGCCACTCGCCAGATTAAAAGATATTCGCTCTTTTTTTTTTTTTTGCTTGGGAAAATAAAAAGAAATGCAATTCCTTTCACAGTGTGTAATAAGAGACGAAATAATCAGAGGATGAAAACATGCGGCGAAGAAATTATCTTTCCATGGTAATGAGACACGCGTACATATCCGTTTCAAGGGTGGTAGAAATTTAATACGACTTACATCGGGCGATCTCGTTCGTGTAAAACAAAACGCTATGCAAAGAGCTTGAATTATGTTACCTGTTCGTGAAAATTTCCTTGTCTTAATTAAGTTCCGTGTTAGCTTTCAACGTTTATACAATTGCTCGCGAAAATATTTGAACGCGATTGCAGAAAATATTTTGCTTATAACATGTATATTATGTGTACTACGTAAAACATTTTGAAATCTTTTTATCGAGACTATAATGAGTGGAGAGTGGATTGCGCAATTTCACATTTTTGCAAATACTGTTTCAACTGCTACATTCTTTACACGTGTTTCACATATTTTGTATATGCAGATGTGTATATAGAAAATGTTCCCATAAATGTAAATGTTTAAACATTTTCGACAGAAAATTCTTTTGAAATAACAAAATGCTTTATTAGAATATTCAATGAAATCTCTGATGCTTCGTAACTATAAATTTCAAGCTATATTCCGATTTATTAATATTCCGTAAAATATAAGAGAGGAAATGAAAGAGTTAAAACATCACGAATATGAAATACAAAAATTAGAGAATTAAAGATTATGACGCACGATGATATTTTTTTTATTTTAAACATTCTGTCGAAATGCGTGTAAATTTAATGTTGTTTTGTAATTTTTCATCAAAACGTATAAATGATAAATTTCGCTGCGAATTTGCATGTTATAATTGATCCCGGCAGGTATGGGAATTTCGATGAACACCGTTGGTTACTAGGGGTTTTAGAATTTCGTATGGTATTTAGCTTATTGAATTTTCCCTTTCGGCCCTGAATAACTTGCATCAGCAACTTTATTAAATTGCACGGAATTTTGAAATACTGAAAGTAATAGATCAGTATTATTCGCGCTCGCGGATAGTTTTGCACGTCGGTGCTAACGCAGTTGTTTATTATCTATTATTGTTCAACTTGTGCATAACTTTGTTACCTTAGGTTTCTTTAATGATATCTACCAAAACCTTCGCATTTTCTGGTTAATTTTGTCCAGTTTTGACGAAATTTTGAAAGGTCGTAATATTGTCCTACATCGAAGCTCTCAACTTTATGTATATTTGTGTAAAATTCAAATTCAAACATTGAGAAATTTTACATTTTGGTTAATTTCTTATGTTTATTTAAACTTATTTGAATTATTGTATTTATTTAAACTTCTTAAATCTGAATTTATTGTATTTATTTATTTGGATTTATTGTCAGTCTAATTAAACTGTAGGATATTGAAGTTTTTGTTTTAAAGTTTTTTCATTTTTCAATATTTAAACATTGAAGTTTTTGTTTTAAAATTTTTTCATTTTTCAGTATTTATACAGTCAGAAAAATAATCCATTGCTTTTAATGGAAATAATCCGGAATGAAAATAGTCCATTTATAAACTGAATTACTTATCAGCTTCCTCTTACAGAATTTTCCTTGATGCCTGTTAGCTGGGTTCTTTCTCTCGGCATTTAATGCTAATGAAGGCTAATTGATTTTGATTCGATCGATTCAAGAAAGTAAGATCGCCAAACTGGAGACGATATTAAGACAGACAGAGACAAATAATATTAATCAACATACTATCTGCAATATGGCATGCAAATTTTTATTTAGCTACCATATTTTTGCAGAGCTACCATAGTTTTATTTACTTAAATTTTTCAAATAATTAATTCACGTATTGGAGATTCGAAAAAGAGGACATATTTCAATGTATTAAAATAATTGTACACAATAGTCCTAATTTGCCACATTATTCCAATCTTCGAGAAAAAGCTCCCTCCTCCACCGAGGATAATAAACTAATTTACAAGAATCTATAAGAATTCGAGGTAAATGAAAATGTCAGAAGAATAGAAAAATTGAAATAATTATACACAGTAATTCTGATTTGCCGCGTACTCCAATCCATTTCGAATTTTCGTGATTTCACTAATCAAGTACTCAAAAGCTTCCTCTTCCACCGAGGATAATTCCAGCTACGAAAATTTAGAAGAATTCGACATAAATGAAAATCGCCGGAAGAATCGAGAAATTAGTTTCAATTTTTTTGGAGCCAGCGGCGCCATCCCCATCGCGACCGAAGCCCCGAATCGCCACGGTGACCAACGAACAGGAAGCGCGTTGACCATCCGGATGTAGCATGTTAACACGGTAAATAACAAGGTGAGCGCGGTAGCGGAGCACGGAGCGACGTCCATGGAGCGTGAAACACGGAACGGAAAGAATTAGCGCGTCCTCCGGCAAAAATTACTTGGAGTTTGTTACTGCAACAGGTTGTCGCCGTCGTATTGTGAATGCACGGATCCGTACAGCCGCGTCCCTACGCCGTTAATATACATACTTTGCCCGCCTCTGTAATAAACATGCCGTCCTGTTTTACATTCCCGCCGCGTAATATCCTGATATTTCATTTGCCCGGCGCTTTTGATTCCGCATCCAGGCTAATGGATCTCGTCACGCGATGACACGCGCGCCCACGCCGAGGATTATTATTCGGGCGTGGTGAACCTCTCTGCCGTTTGCCAATAATTTGGTATTTTTAATGACTTTATTTGTTAAACGTTACGAGGATTAACCGAGTGTAATTTCGCGATATTTGGCGATAATTAAAGTCGAAGCTTTCGAAATTGGACGAAATAAAATTTCAAACTTCAAACAGGTATGACTTGCTGGGAATTACCGTCGACTAGAGATCCCTTATTTATACACGTAAATTAATTTCTGGCCAATTTCTCGAGAATTAAAAATTATAAATTGCAAACACAATTTTGGGAAATGGAAGTTTGCAATATCTCAAAATAAATCTCTATAGTGATATCTAAATTTTCGAATAATTTCTCTCGTGCAATATTATATTTTTGTAAAGTTAATTTAAAAAAAAGAAAGCCTATGCAACTTTGAATATTTTCAACGAGTGCGTAAAAATCAAAAGTGCGATTTAATAATCACTTTCCTCCGCTTTTCGAAGCAACGAAATCGAGGAACGTGGCTTCTATCTCTCTGACACAGTTATTTTCGATTCTATACTAAGCGACGTTATACATTAGACGTCTGTGCCGCGCACATCGCACAGTGAACGTCGATCGTGACAAATGTCGATCGTGACGTTGCCTCTTGGTGGATAGACGTCTATTACGCCATACTGGCCGTTCCATGGACGTGTAATATAGTAAGCGATATCTCGACGCGTCTATGAAGCGACGTTCGGTGGACAAACAGCCACAGTTTCGACGGTGCCCGATCGATCGTTACGGACGTCTTGAACGCCACTCGGACCGTGATAGCTGACTAATAGAATTCAGAAGAATTCGCAGCCAGGCGGAAACATTTAAGACACGTCCAACGACTTCTCCTTTGGTGGAATTTTAATTCACGCGAGGAATCTTGCTCTTCGATGAAATTGGAATTTCCCGTCTGGCCTTGATTTGTCAGTCTTCTTCCTCGGGACTGCTCAGCCAAGAGTGTTTGCTTCGTGCAAACCATTTCGTTCCTCGAATTTGCTCGAGACATCCTTTTTTGGATATTGGAAATTTTTCTTGGATGAAACATGTGCAATGTTTTTATTTTGATTGCAAGAAAAGTTGTATATATATATATATTTAGAAAATACGATTAAAATTTAAATTTGACGCAGCTCTTGCTTCTCCGATGAGATTTGAGGAATGAAGATGTTCTAATTATTGGAAATATGATCAACTGCGGATTCGTTACTACTGTAACGCAATTACTTCCTACATCATGAACGAAACGTTTGTTTCTTTAAGAAAGTGAAAAATTTGTACGTGCGCACAACTCGAACAAAATATTGATTCGATGAATTGTGAATCACATCGCTTTAAATATAAAATTCACCCCAGACAAAGTGAAGTTGCAGGCAATTAGACTGTAATACGAACCTTGGAATACTTAAATGAGAAATTCATAAGTACGTGTATGCCTTTGCTTTAATTAGCCGGGACTTTGTTGAAACAGCTTCTTTGGGGAGACCATGAGACGCTTCCGAAAGCATCGTTCTAACTTCCGTCGTAGCTCGAAGGTAAACATATCCTTTGTTCATAGTTAATGATTTCATTACAGCAGTTCCGAGCAACAATGCTCTTAAATACGTTATGTGTGTAATGCCATCGCCAGCATACTTAGCTTCCGCTGGTGACATCCGAGCGCCAAGACAATTAAATCGTTTCAAAGGACGTTCAACTGCGGTTCTTTGCATTAATCAAACAGTACTGAGGAGATGTGCTTCCGCGTATTAAATTCCTCTCTGTACTGCGCCCTGTGCCACGAAACAGGTTATTAAAGACAATTGAAACTTACCTGTCAAAGAAACTCGGTGACCTCTCAATTTTTTCGAAATTTCTTTCCTCTTTCCGTTCGATTTACAAGATTTTTCATATTTTCTCGGGCTTAATTCAATTTTTTATAGTTGGACTGCAAGTTGTTTGTGTAAATTCATGTTTTGCATTTATGCGACATTTGTGCATCAATGTAAAGAAAATTACTGATATAAAATGCGATTTTTTTTTTTTTCATTATTTTATGGAACATTGAATGTTGGAATTAAACGACAAAAATTCAAGAAATTCTTGCGTTTAATCCAGGTGTTCAAAGTTCAGTGAAATGATTGAAAGTAAACCGTAGCGAGTTTTAAGGGGTTGTTACGAAGAGATTTCAGTCTTCGAAGCCACGACGAGTCTTTTTTGCTTAAATTTTCTCGCAAAAGAGAAATTCGTTATACGACGTAAAATCATTGTCAAAAAAAATGAACTTGGGACTCAAAGTAGAATTTTAAAACGAGGCCGAAGCAGTTTATTACGCACATAATTTCCTTTCACAAAATTATCACAGTTTGTGTTATTTTTCGTCGTTATTCAGTCACGCTTTTCTCCTTTATGTTAAATTCGACGTGTTGCCTTCCCCTTAAACTCATTTCAAAATAAACTCATCGCCCGTAGAGCAATGTCATCACAGTCGATGTCGTGAATAACGGTCCGACAACAATATTCTAAGCCCGAACGTTGCAAAAAATCAAAACACTGAGACAAAGTCGACCGAAATTTCGAAGAATCGGGCAGTTTGCTGCGCAACATCGAATCGAGCGGGTCGATGGATCGCGCTCGCGGAACATCCACGCGTTACGTGCTGTAAGCGTGCAAATTGCTTTTGCTAGATTAATGTCGTCGTATTCAACGTCCTGAATCGGCGTTTAATTAAATAAACGACGCCTGATAGAAGTGTCTCGCTCGGTCTGTGCCCGTGTCTGTCATCAGCTGGACGCTGAATGATTGTGATTACGTTTAATTATTCGACGATTGAATTAATCGGTGCTCGTTCAGAGGAACGGACGTGTCGGTGCGTGGTTGAAATTTGGAAATTAAGTTGCGCGATTACGCGGGTAATAAGATGGAACGTTCGCGTGTTAACGGCGTGAAATTCGCGAAAAGTTGGCATCGGTCCGCAGAACGAGTTAATACTATATGTAAGTACTATGTACGTATTTATACACTAATACTGTATTTCCAAATTTTCATTAGCATTGCTATAATTAAAATTCTGAAAGAGTTTACGTAGAAATTACGTAAAATTTTATTTTGCAACGGTAATAGAAACTGTTGAGTCTGTTAGTAATACAATTGAATGTTGAAATATTTTTGTAGTTTCTGGACTATGTATCGTATAACATGCACAATGTATTTCCAAAAGACGTGCACATGTGTCTGAATTACTTTCTGTGTAATTATAAACTTTGATACAACGGAAATTGATAGGTCTATGCGATTAGGTGTCTCTCGCGATAAAAGTCGATATTAATGCTAAATTTAAGGTTTGTAATTTTATTCGCACGTTGCGAACAGTTCTCAGATTTCCTCATCACAGATCATTCAATCGAGAACGCAAGAAATAAATTAATTCACGGTTAAAACTCGATATTTTATTTCTGCAAACTTTATTACAGGCGTTCAAGTGTCGCGTAAAAATGAAACGTGCGAACATCGTTGAAAAACCATTCGATTGATAAAAAAGCGATTTACCGTCTGCAATTATCCTTTCTCTCTGTTTGTCGCGTAATGATGTTTGGGATCAAAATTGCTACACGTTATTAATAAATGGGGGCAGCGTTGTTCCCGAGCGAAAGAAAAACATTTATCTCCGCGAAGATGAAATGGAACGAAATGAAATTATGTTGAAACGTTTTCTTCGGTTTGCGGTTGTATTTGACCTAGTTCGTTATCGTTTTCCATAAATAACGTTGCATCGCAGCTGCTTTATTATGCGCATATATACATTCATACACGGATTTCGCCCTCGGTGTAGCCGCGAAACGCGTGTAGGAGTTATTTCCAGAAACCCGTATGTACAATAAATCTCTGCGTAAAATACGAGATAATCTTTAACGAACGAAATACTGGTGTCCATTAGCTGAGCAATAAAACAGAAGTAAAGGTGCATCGAGTGACGTGCCATTCTTTATTAAAAAATTTTTACATTCTCGTATCGGTAAATGTGTCTCTTTTCGTTTCGTTTGTGGTTATTTTATGATTATTGTGTTTCCACTGAAAAAAAATCTGGTGTTTTCGTGTTTTCTGAAACGTGGCCATGTGGCTCGAAACGAAACTCGCCAGTTTACGAGCGGAGATTAAAACTTTCCAGTGGGAAAAAGAAAGGAATCCGAGACAACGCTCAAAACTCGCGTTCTTGTTATTTAATGTGGCAACGAGGAAACTTTGGAGGGAAGTTTCGAAGAATGGAAAGAGATTTCCCGTCTAAACGAGAAACGAATGCCTAAGAATGTCTTTGACAGGCAGGTATTCCATTGAATAACGCTCCAATTAGAGAGAATGATCGAATCAAAATTTCTTCGAAACTCAATTCATCTGTGTTGTTTCGCTTTCCTCGAGGGAACACGAGCAACCAAAATACATTAACGCAAATTTCATCAAGCCGTTCGTTCCATTAGGAAGTTTAGTTAGTTTCTGCTTTTCTTGCGTTCTCTTTCTCCTCTTTCGGAAATGAATTTTTCCAAGATTCTTTGTTCAAGAATTCTTGGCAGAGGAATTTTCGCAAAACCGAGTTTTAATAGTTGAGCTACTGATCTTGAATTTCTTAGTTGCCAAAAGATCTACAAATGCTTTCGACTTTCGGAATTAATGTTGGCTTTGACTGAAATGGAAACGTTGAAATTTCATTATATCACTTTTCTTGAAATTATTTATATTTTGTCTATTTAGGCACGCACGTTAAATATTTTAATACATCATTTTTTTCACCATAAATAAACTTTTTATTCATTATTTCACGAATATTTATTGTACAATTCTAATCGCGAAAGGATACAAAGAAAAGGAGTCTATTTTCGTAATTGATTATTCGTTTTAGATTTGAAGTATGGACTGATTTCCCTAGTTTCATATCCTCTGATACAATTCTTTCCGAAATGCGAAGATAAAATTTAAAAAATGAGGACGTGTCAAGCAACTTTTCAATATCTATTCTTCATACGTGTTCGACGATAATATCAAAATACGGGAGTCGGATCTCGTTTTTCATTTCTCCTTTCCGATAAAGTTAAAATCAACTTTTACACAAATTTGGTTAAAATCAACTTTTACACAAATTTCCATACCGGTTGTTCGTGCCACTGGCTCAACAGTCATTATTGATTTCGCGAAGTCAATACGACGTCGATGTACTCGGCATCCATCGTATTCTGCACGCGTAACACGTCTATGCTACCTTCCTCCCTCTCTCTCTCTCTCTCTCTCTTTTATTTTTGTTCTTTTCACACGTTTTCTCCATGGGGCAACAAGTTATACAGAAAATCCATTAAAACAGCGAACGCTGGCTCCAATATAAAACACTATGTTTCACGTCGCTGATCGAGACGTTCTGACAGGTATGATTGAAACACTTCCTCTTCTTCGTGAATGCTGCGCCGCCACGCGTGTTTAACGAATTGCTCGGATCATCAGTCGCTAATTCATTTGTATATCGACACCATTTCTCGAATATTTACAAAACTATTGAAGGACTTGGCTATTCGTTTCGACGAATCTTTCGCCGGTTTAAAGTCGATTAAAATGATCGATTAATTATGATGGAACGATAAAAATAAAAAGGATTCGTAACCTGTAATGAATCGTGCAATAGAAAATTATAGTCTGATATTATTTTATCACTGAAAGTGATTTTAGCGGGAGTAACCCAGAAAACCGGGCCTCTTCAGGTGCAACGCTGATGCAACGAAAATTAGCGATTGGTTAATTTGGGTCACGTGATTCGTGAGAGGGCGTGGGGTAGACTTCAAGTAGAAGTAGCCTTGTCTAGTACTGAGCTATCGCGCCTAATTTGTTTTCTATCGATTCAAATGTTTGCATATCGATAAAATTTTATGGCAAAAAAGTCGTCTTCATTTCCTAGTCGGAACAGTTGTTTCTGGGCTTTTGTGAGACGAATCGTACTGGGGTACAAGTCGTGCAGTTTTTAATATTATTCTCTGTTGCTAATTAATTTTCCTTTCTCGCAGTTCTCAATATTTTACTCTTTTAATTTTTTTTAAATAAATTTACTTATTTATTTCACGCAAAGTGTAAAGTACGTAAATATTATGTAAATTCCTTTTTCACGCGAATGAAGAAATGAAAGAGCCTCCGCCACAAAATAACAATTAATATTCGGAAAATTGACTTTAAATTGAATCATTTTTCAATCGTGGCTTAAATCAAGAGCCGGACTCGACAAGTTACAAGTGACAGGGGATTAAGTCAATTTATTCAGGGACATGAATCGAAATGGACGTGCGGAGTAACGTTAAGGAGTTCTTTTAGAGTTCTTCCTTCTCGTTGTTGAGGAGAAGATTTAGATCCAATCCTGATATCGATTGAATTTATTTAATAGACCCCCTGGATCGTTTATTCGACGAGTATTTCTTTTCGCTGGCACTTGATTTAGGCGTCTCTTAAATCTGTCCGAAGGAGTAAATGAATGTAATGGATTCTTACGTGAACGAACACTTTAAAACCCAAGTGAGGATATTTTTTTCAATTGTTCCCAAACTTGGTTAATTTTCCTTTCTCGGTGTAACAATATATTTGGAAATGAGAAATTTTACGAACTTTAAATCGATTTATAGTTTGTCGCGAATATTTGTAAAATTATATTACCTAACGCGCAAAATATAATTAATAATTTCATCTCGACACAAAAAGAGAAAAGGATTTAAAATGTTATTACATTCGTACGCCTCCGTTCTTCATACGTAGAACTATAATACGTCACGTGATATATTCATCTGAACGTGTGTAACTCAATCTCAAACACTCAATTCGGAGCTGAGTCTCATCAATCATCGAACAAAGCCTCCGGTGTGCGTATTTAAACGGCGTGACGTCCGCGGCTGGACCACAAAGAAAAACGAATTACTCAAATGAAGCACGTTTAGCTAACGACGGTATAGCGCAATAAGTAACACGTGTGTCGTCGCATAGATTTGCGGTCGACACGTGAGGCGTCGCGTCGTCTGGTTTTGGCACACAATGTGACACGTGTAACGTGTATTCGTCTTCTTGATTCATTACGTTTGAATTGCGTACGGCTGCATCGCGCGTATTTTCTTCCATTTTCTTTCGCGCCGACGCCGGCGAATTTGTGTCTGTCAAATTGACACGCGTTTTGGATGCATTTTAATAATAAATAGTAAATTATTAATAGGGTATTCTATAATTGAAATAATTTTAAGAAAGTCGCATGTATGTGGAATAAAGCTTCTTTTTCGCACGACATTAAGTTTTTTAGAAAATTCGAATTTTGAGAAGTTGTCAAGCGAACAATTGAATATTTAGAAGCGAATTGAAAATTGCAGTGGTCGGGATTTTCAGAATTTTTGAAACAAATCTGTATCACGAATATTTTATTCTCGAGTTTTCGAGTGTTCAAAAATTCAAAGTTCCACAGTTTTAGATCTACGGATTTCCAAATGCTCGCTTTTTTAGATTTTCTAATTCACAAATTTTTAAATCGTTTTCAAATCTCTTCAACAATGTCGCAGTACTTTCTGTCCTTTATCTCAATTACTTTCTCTAGAATTTCGTGAAAATTTCTAAATTTTGTTCAAACGCACACTCGCGTCACATCTGTACGATATTTTTGCAACAGCGAAGCCACTGTTTTCGCGAAAAAAGAAAATACCCATTTCCTAAGAGTAAGTAAGTTCGGATTCCTTCGATTTCTCGGATTTCCCGAGGAATTAAGAACCGTTGAAAAAATTTCATTTCGAAATCTCCTCGACGAAACAAGACGAGTCGTGAGTAATAGGAGAAATAGAACTTTCTCCGTCTTGTCTCCATTACCGTGATCTCTGGCAATCTTACGAGAGGATCGTAGCTATAGACGCTTACAACGGAGCACACGCGAACTCGAGAACTCGAGATGCCATCGAAACTGGGTCGATCGAAGAGGCAGCTGCTTGCTGAAAAAGCTTCGTGCCCGGGTCTATTGTCGCTTCGAGTGCTCTGGAAGAATTACCTCTTGCATCCACAGTATCACGCCTTTTTGCCACCCTCCTCCTCTTTCTTTTTTTTTTCCTTGCCAATTAAAGCTTCAGACTGGACGTTCCGCCCAGGAGGATTTTTCGATGAGGAAATTCCGGCGTCTTGCTATCTTATTTCACGAACCATTGTATACTCTCTTCTCCTTTGACGAGGCTCGTTACATGCCCGACCAGTTACTTTGTAACCCTGTCTCGCCCAAGTGGCTGTTTTCGAGTAATTATTAACTCTTTCATGTATACAAGAGGAGGAACGTTCTACTACCTCCGGTAGTACAAAAAAAAAAATTTCTCGCGCGTTTAAAATACGTAAAATAAAATTTTAACTCTCTCG
Source organism: Melipona quadrifasciata (assembly GCA_001276565.1). Taxonomy (NCBI): domain Eukaryota; kingdom Metazoa; phylum Arthropoda; class Insecta; order Hymenoptera; family Apidae; genus Melipona; species Melipona quadrifasciata. Next base: position 310,731 of record KQ435851.1, read on the forward strand.
TTCTCGTAATTTTGACTTTCAAGCAGGTTTCCACTTTACGTACGTTGCCGATGAATTTGGACTCGCATCGCTGTCCAAATTTTCAGATTTTATAGAAATTATTTTCTGAATCGACTGTTGAGAGGTCGAATATTACTTGTTTTATTTTGGAAAAAAAATTTAAAGAATTCGCAGTTGCTCATTTTTCTAAGACAGTCTTTCCCAGTAATAGTAAAAAGAAGGATCAATTCACTCCATTCATGTGTATCAAGTGTACTCGATAGCTTCTGTTAACCGAATATATTCCACGATCATCGCGAGACTTCTTTAAACTGTCTCTCACGTATATATATTTCCGGCAATAAAGAGTCGTTGAAAACGAAGCTACGACGGAGGTCGTTCTCCGCCGCAGTTCTCGTAATTTTTCACAAAACCGAGAAGAGGCGTTTCGATGGCCGCGAGTGAAGTTTGAAAAGCCGCGGAGAAGAGGCGGCGTAAATCGGCGACTCAATGAAGCAAAGCTACGACACTTTGTCTGAAACGCGTAAGTGCGCTCGACGACTTGAGGAGAGCACCGCCGATGGCGGTTCGTTTCACGCGCGAGAGATTCCGAAGGTCCGCCTTGAGCGTGACTTTTGAGGAAGCCACTCTCCTGTGCGCACAACAATAACATTAAATTTTTTGTACATTCATTAAGAATTAATCCTTTACGGTCGGTGTATTTTTTTAGTGACACTGAAACAAACAAAAGTAAATTTATTTCGGAAAAAGTTTTGCATTATTTATATGTTCATTTATTTTATTTATTTGTATGTATATTATTATTTTATTATTATTTATTTTATTTGTTTATATACTGACATTATTTCTTGCATCATATATATATATATATATGGATACAGATAGAAATATTGTCACTAGAGTTGCACGATATTTTTCTGCGATTGTAAACGTAATTATGGAATTAAATCTAAAATACATTGAAAATTTCAATTAAATTCACATTACAACGCGTTCAAAGAATTTTTCTCGCAACTGCGTAATTTCTCTCGCCGGTTTTCCGTTTTGGATAAATTATAAATTTTACATAGGGAGGAGTTTTAAGTTATATCCTGAATTTCGTCCAAATTACATTTTTATAAATACGTAATCTGTTGTGGAGTACACGGCGAAACGCAAAATAGTTTCTCATGAAAGGGGTGAACGGCGCAACAAGCAGTTTAACATTACAACGCGTTCATTCGGCCGGAATATTTTGGAAATGCAGGGGAACGATGCGCGCGGTTTGAATGCCAAAGATAATCATTTTATTTACGATTCAATTAGACAGTTTCTCGAAATCTATTGCGAATATCCGCGCCATATCTTCAGATTATGGCCGCTGTTTATCTTCTTTATCCGCTGGTTGCTCGTCTTTCTTCGATAATTTGCAGTATCAACTATCGCTGCTCGTTGGAATGAATCCCAGTGGTAACAATTTGTATCCTCATTTTGTCAATCAACTCGATATTGCAATAAAATGGATAAATATTTGTCGTTCATTTCGATCGATTATTTGAATATCACCTGACGAAATCGTTTTCGATTAAACGACTCAAGACGTTATTAAACGCGACCGAATTAAAAATTTAAAGCGTTTCAAGCAACGAGACGGTGAATTCCACTCTCAAAATGCCAATTTACAATCTAATACCGCACTTCGACGGTTACCTGGCAAGCTGGGAATCAGTTTAATGTAGTAATAGTATTTCCGCTATCGATCATCGACAATGAAACCCCCAAGTATAGAAATCGAATAATCCTTGACGGAAGCACCTGACTATTCCTACATCTTCGGGACAAGAATTTCCGTCGACGAGAATACATTCGTTGGCGAATCAATTAATGGATGATTAATGTCTGGATAATTGACATTCTGGGATATCAATTTCTAATGCTATGCCATTAGAACGAGAAGTTTATGCAAGCTATCCTACGGATTGTCTAATTGGATTCATAGGATACTCGTTACGACAAAAATGATTATCTCGGGTATAATTAGCGGATTGCGGATACCTGTGCGATTCTGCATTTCTTCCGTCTAATTAATGCACGATTATCAGTTTAATGGATTCATCATCTTGTAGATATTTTCGAAATTAGTCACGTCTGCAAAATCGATTTATCGTGTCCACTTTTGGTGATGAATTGTCTCAGACATTTGTCAATCTTGTATCATGTATTATCTATCTAATTTTTTAGTAAATAACGCTATTCTACGTTAACAAATAATCCTAAGTTCCAAATTAAAGAAGGGACGACGGTCGTATTAGACTATTCTGATCGTTTCTTCGAGGACACGTTGTTTCCTTCCAATCGTCGAATTTTTCGAAAATAGGAATTTCTATTTCACATTTTTCAATAAATTCCATCCATATTCTTCAATAAATTCCAGCGTCTCAGAAATTTATCAATCTTATACACATTATTTCGTATCAGTTTGTCCAATTTTTTCGAAAATAACGTGATTCTACGTTAATAAATAATCCTAAATTTCAAGATCAATTTTTCAGAAAATAACGTGATTCTACGTTAATAAATAATCCTAAATTTCAAGATACAGACGATCGTTGTGTTTCAATAGATCCATCAATTAGACCACTCTGATCGTTTCAAGCAGAGATCTTCGAGAGCGTGTCGTTTCCTTTGAATCGTCGAATTTTTCAAAGAAAAGGGGAACTTCCACTTCGCTTAACTATCGATCCCCTGACTGTAGTCATCCGTGGAATTCGGGAGAATGCGCCGAGGCGGAGTGTACGTCGACCTTGCGTCGAAGAACAAGTGAAAATCCGTGGAATGTCACCGTTTGCCGCGCCAATGAGGTTGCAAAGCCCGAGTGTATGCGGCGATCGTCACCGCAAAAACGTATTGTACGCAGAGAATGCTCGATCCGGTTAGCTCCTCCGTAGAAATTCGCTGATGACATGAACCGTGACGAGATGACGCAGGTTTTATCGAAACCCGTATACCATTGGTAAAAACGATTTGTCCCGTTTGCGCGATTGTCAGTGCGCGTAGTCCACACCGGATCGAGCTGTACGCCGAAATCGCGAAGAGTGAAATCGGCGAAGAGTGAAATCGGCGAAGAATGAAATTAACACGTTTCCCAGTGTCGGAATGAGCCAGTCGACGAAAATAAGTTACAAAGAGACAATGCACAAACGTGGGAAGAATTTTTCGTCGAAGCGTCAATAAGTAGAATTAATCGGTTGTTTAACGACGATAAAAAAATTTTCATTCGCACATCGGTGTACTTTATGTTAAGAGACGTAGTGAAATATGCTATACTATATAAACATATTACATAAATATACTATATAAATATACTATAACAAAAGTAAAACGTTGTTCGTCGTTTAATAAGAAGTGGGGGAATTTTTATTATTTTTTATTATTGTTTTAATAGTATGTTGAGGGGAAAGTTTAATATATGTTCAAGTTGATGTTTGTGCGAAGGATATTATGCAATTGATAACGTGACAAACTTTTTGCAAAATTTGATGTATGAATGGATTAATTAATAATTGTGTTTTTTTAAAAAAGTATTTAATAAAAATGAAGGATATTCGATGTTCGTGTTTCATACGTATCTTCAGTGTTTGTTAATAGCAATATTGCGTTAATAGAATTTCTGACTAGTTGGATATGAATTCATTATCAATTAATTGATGAATTAATACTAGATTTACTATTATAATATTTACCCCTGATATTTTTCGCAAAAGTCGTTGCAACAGATAAAAACCACGTTTTATCAATAGATACTATCTTCTCGGAATTTACTACATTTCATTCTTGTAAAACGTGTGAGTTACTGTTACGAAATATCTAGGAATATCGCGAATAACGCAAAACAGTACGAATAACTGTTGTAATACATTTCGAGAGAATATAAATTAAAAAAAATAAATAAATAAATAAAAGAACATAAATATATACAAAATATCAGACTCCAATAAATATTGACAATGCGTTTTGTAGCGCTCGGTGGAAAAAAATATCATGCTGGGTAAAATGCTTCAAAAAATGTAACGACGAGAATGTCATGTTACTTCTCAAAAACAGAATGCAACGAAAAGTGTGGTACAAATATTTTTCGAATGAAACGGTATTAAAATATCAATTGCGTTCTGTTTTTCGTTAACCGGACAAAAATCAGAATTTTGTTTCGAATGGTCGCAACTTGACAAATAAAATACAGAGAAGAGAACACGCATAAAAATTCCTCGAAGTTGATTGAAATATGAGAATCGCGAAGTTTTGAAAATAAAGTTCATACCCGTGCTTTCCAACTTATCAGATTTCGAGCTTGTAATTACGTTTCGCGTGACAATAAAAAGCCGGGACGATGAATTTATTAAAAACTTGCCTCACGTTCCAGACGAGTTCAGGAGTAAAGTTGCCTGCGAGAACGATGTCATCAATCTTGTCTGCCACCCCGGCCAAAGGGTTGCCATCTTCAGCGCATCGTTCGGCAGAACGGAGTACGAATCCCTTCAGTGTCCCCAACCCCACGACGTGAAGGAAGAAAGTGAGTAAACTGCTTTAAAGCTCATTTTTAAATATTGGGTTGTCCGCAGAGTTCGTGCCGATTTTGAAGGAAAATTGAAACGCAGAAGATTTAAATTTTAGTGTACATTCATTAGATATTAAATTTAATTTATATTAAATCGGCACGAACTTTCCGGACAGCCCAATATATTATTCCGAAAGTATCGAAACTTCTGCAAATACACAGCGCAGTGAACATGTCGAAAAGTGCAAAATAATGGCAGTAGCCGTTCCTAAAAATGACAATATAAATTTAGAAAGTTAGAAATCCAATATTGAGAAACAATTTATTTTCATCGGCTTGAAAATTTCTCCATGTTTTGTTCGGAAAAATTTATTAAAAATGACACGTTTAAGTTGAAAATATAACAGTTCGTGGCTTTCTGACAATAATCCCAGAAATATATTTCTAGGTAGATTAATCTTGAATTCTAGGAATTTTAAATTTTTATTTTTATTTCTCGTAAATTACGAAGCATTCACCGAGACCAAAGTTTTGATCGTCGATCTCTCTAGAATGAGTTTTAGAAGGTATAAAAAGACACTGTTACAAGTTAGCGTCTTAACAATTCTTCTAAATGTCGTTCTTGAAACCGTAAAAGCCCTCGAGCAGATCAACGGCCAAAAAAGAAGATATTCGGAAGTTAGTCGCGTCATTAAATGTTTACGCGAGCGTAAACATTCATGGCCGGGCTGTTGAGGCAAGATACACGATGTAATAGCAGTTTATGAATCTCAAAGAGCAATTCCGCTTTTTCAAATAGTTTCATGACAATGTCGATATTCCTCAAGAAGCTCGTTTCATCCGGACGAAATATTATTCTTTGATCCTGCGTACTTTGCATTTCGAGCGTGTTTAAAGGATAGACTTTCGAAAAAGCTATGCATATGCGCGCCACGTGTATACGTACTCCCTCGTGTGAGAATAATTTCATTTTTTGACAAAGTTATCGTTTCCTTTGAAGTCTTCGAAACTGAAATTTTTTTTGAGCTCGCCTTTATGATGCAGTTCAAATATTGACAGATTGACGAAACGTGCAGTTAAATTGATGCGCAAATATTTGTAAGTGCTGCTGATTTGAAAGGAAAAAAGCGATAAAAATATTAAAAATAACGTTGTAATTTGGAAATACGAGTAAAAATAATTCGAGGATGTTAATAATTTTATATGTAACGGGGAGTAAATAATAATTACGAGAATAATACGCTGTGAAATGTTTGATTTAATTCTGAAATTTTTGGTAGGAAAATAAATCAAAGAAATCTGATTGTCTGTAAAAGTAGTTGTCTGATAAGAACGTAGAAATAATTGTTGAAAAATTCTTCTTCCATCAATGTAACTATGCGTAACAGTCAACGTTCAATTTCTCTCTCAGACAACTAGGCATGCACGTTTCTGAAACATTTCGAGTTCCTAAAAATTTGAGAAACATCCGTTCTTTCGTCCTGCTCTTCCACGAAGCTTCCCGAAATGGAACATGGAGTTAAAATAAAAGCGATCCATAAAACTGCGCATTTACATTCAATAGCCGTGCGAATCGATTCGAAGTCCGCCGGAATTCGTGGGGGACTCTGCAGGGAAAGTGGAGCAGAGGTCGGGTCGCTATCAACCCTTTCGTGACGCTGCTGCCCAGACGGCATTCTCGTGAGGATAACAGTCCCCGAAAACATTGAAATGCCATTGCCCACGTATCACTCTCTGTAAAAGGTTTCCTTTATCCGGTGCGCTGACTTTTGGCTCTTCGTGACCTCGTTAGCCAGCGAATTCTTCGACAAATGCTTCTCATTATCGCAGTCTCCGTTCTCCAGGAATATATATTAGAAATGTATTTTCCACGCACGTACAAGTTTGAAATAAATCTGCACAGTTACCAAGAGTTGGACAGCAAATGTTGCAAAGTTGCGTGATAATTCTTATACAATAAGTACTTTCGAGACATCGTCGTGTACAAAAGAAATTTTGTACGAAATTTCACGATGAAATTCATCATTCTTATCGTCATCAGAAATTATGTTACAATATAGCTGAAAATCCTTGCAAATTTCATTTAAAGGACAAGAGATTTTATTAAAATTTCCGAGATGATATCGAGATTCATACGAGAAAAATTAATTTTCGAATCGAATTTCGTGCTCTTCAGAGGCCTCTTCCTTGTTCTTTAGCTCCGCTCGAGCACGACAATCGAATACACGTAATAGTCGTCTCTCGAATTGTCCACTACTCGTATTGTCACTCACGATATCGTTTCGATCCGGTTGTTTCTTGGCCACGTGATACATCGTTCTGTTCCACCATGTCGTTCGCACAAAGGAATCCACCGTGACAGCAACACGCACAAGCGGCTTCCGGTTCTGACACATTTCCAACTATCGGGCAGAGGAATTCAATGAAATTGTGATTTAATTTCGTTAAAAACAGGTGAAAATTTCGAAAGCGTTTATTTACTTGATAATACGTGCAAGTTTTGTTGAGTGATCACGTATTGCGAAGATTCGAGCAATGTTGCGTCTGGAATTTTTGTCAGAAAGTTCTTGTTCTTTATTAATTCTTTATAATTATAAATATTTATTAACTTAAATTGTTAATAAATATTGGCAAATAGTAATAAACTGATAAATTGGGTTAAATTTTCTGTTTACGTGTACATATTTTAGTTATAATATTCAAAACGTCACGCTGAAAATGAGACAAAAGTATCACACAACTATCAAATTTCGACTTTTCGATTAAAAATCAACATCGACGTCGTTTCTTTCACTCCTCGCGATACTTACATAATTAATTCGTAATTCGTCTCAAATCAAAATTCCATAATAACGTAACGAAGGACACTCTCGAAACAAAGGGAATTTCAAAAGGAAAAAAAAAAGAGGAGAGGAGGAGGTTAAATCGAGAGAAATCCGGTTTGAAGTGAACAAAAAGGCAATAAAATGGTGCTTTGTATTCATCGCGAGCGCGATGCCTCGGATTGATGTGGAGCGTGAGGGTTATTAAGCGTAGATTGATGAAGTTGACAGTTCCATTAAACGCGCTGAAGTAGTCACAGTCGATCTTTAATCGGACATTCAATTTTCACTCGACGAACTCGATCGGCGCTTAATTTCTGGCAAGTTGAAAGGCCGGGTGTCGTTCTACCCTTCTCGCGCACCAAGCAGCAACACAAGCAACAACGAACGGATCAATTTTGTCTGGTTACAGCTTGCATGGCGTCGTACGCGACGGAAACCGTGATGAATTTGTGCCATGGGAAACGACGGTGCTCGGTGGTGGCGAACAGTTCGACGTTCGGCGAACCATGCAGCCCGGAGAGCAGGACGTATTTAAAAGTTGTCTACACGTGTGGTGAGTCTGTGATCATTCTCTTATCGCCGTATTCAATTACTACGAATGTGTCATAACAAGATACTGCGTTATTTTAAGAATTTTAAGGATAATCATCGTCCAGTAATTATTAATTTCGAATATAATTTCTTTCATGTTGCTCGATTCATTTTACAACTCGGGATAATTCGGAATCAATTTACATACGTTACAACCGTTGTGTTGCCATTGTATTGTTAATCATTTAACCGGCTAACTGCAAACGGAGTAATATCGGGGGATTATTAAGCGCACGTGAATTTCCGAAGAATCAGATTAAGCTCAGGTTCTCGTGCGCGTATATCTGCAGTGTAGAAGGTTGCATAAAATAATGTAAAATCGATTTATCCAAATTACGACTGTTATTAAACGCACGTAAATTTTCGAAGAGTTTTTAAGTTCATTTCCGGAAATTTCAGCACGCGTATCGCTCAGGTTATTATTCGCAGAGCGGGCGAAATCGATAGTCGAACGTTCTGACACTCTCATCGGAAATATTCGGGGCGAATTTGAACGATTTTTCACGGACGACAAATGGAGCGGAACATTTATTTTTCCGCGAAACGTCATGTTCTCTGTGATCTCTTATGAAACCGGCCCAGCCCGGGGGCAGGGAGGAGGAGTCGTTCGTCGTTTACGTAATAAATCATCGCCTATTTTTAATGCACGAGTGAAAACAACCGAATGACAAAGGCAGCGAATTTAATTTGAACCGCGAGCAAACACCATCTCGGTCCACCGATTTTTTTCTTTTTTTTCTTTTTCCAAACAATTTCACAATTCGGACGCATTAACTCGCACCACTCGACACGAGAGAAAAAAAAAAATTATTCGTCCGCTTTTATTCACCGTTTTATGATCTTTCGCGAA
>KQ435851.1:328840-357986 GCA_001276565.1 Melipona quadrifasciata
TCGATAAACGTCCCTCCATAATTAAAGTTAAATACTTTCTGGGTGATTTTCTTGAATGAAAATTCGATACTTTGTAACGCAAATTAGGCAATGAATTGTACAATATGTTTCGTTGCGAGTTTAATCGTGGACAATTCACGAGACGACGGGAAATTTATGTGACGCGTTAGACGAAGTATGAAGGAAAGTTTACTGGGGAATCAGGAACAGGGCGCATCCCTTTCCACTTCATTTGTCCTTGTTAAATTTTCTCGATGACGTGTCACGAGAAGAAGCGCAAACGCCGGCGAAAATGGAGGAATAAGCGAAACGAGGGAGAATAAAAAGCTACAGTGGTGACAGAGGGAAGAAAAATGGTTGAAATAAGACCTGTCAAGGAAGTGTCTTCAATTTCTTATAGATTATCAGATCGATGTTGTTTTTCAAGTGGCGAGTCAGAGGCTTTTACTTACGCCATCGAACAGTTTTAACAAATATTCATCTCCTCGTTTAACACAAATTTAAACTTTCATTTTAATCGCAAACAGATATAGAGCAGTTTCGTTTGATTTTCGATAATTACAAAAATTTATATTATTTTTCTCGACTATGGAAAACTTTCAGAAATTTTGTTTCGCTGAAACTGTAACAAATGTTCATCTCCTCGTGTGTAAATTTAAATACACCTCAATCGTTTTGTAATTTTCAGTAATTACTAAAACAATTACTAAAGCGTATTTTTATTTTTATCTACCAAAACGTCTGTCACTCGTTCGATAAAGTTTCGAGCGAAATAATATAAAAATATTCGACGAGAAGAAGTTGAGCGAATGTTTCGGTGAATTTACTGGCCGTTGGAGGATCGAACGATCGTCCGAACTGCGCTTGCAGAAGTAAAATTCGTCGAACGAGAAGATAAACCGATGTAAATAACGCGAAACGAGCGCGACGTGGGAGTGGACAATGCTGCTGGTGATTTCTAGACCCTGGCATTTCGTGGGACAAACGTTTCTGTTCTGTTATCACGGTTAGTAAACACGAGGGAATTACGGTCACTCGTGATACCCGGCCTCGTCTTTTATTCGAAAAGCCGGAATACTTCTCGCTGGCTTCCTTCGTACTTCCGCCTCGTACGTGGCGTTCCACTTTGTTCCTCCGGCTCTCTATTTTACGCGGAGTCTTTTTAGTTCGCGTTAACGCGCCGCGACGTCCTTTTCATTTCCTACGTTGGGGTATCGACAGTGTTACATCCAGGGGAACAACGAAATTGACAGTTTAAAAATACGTATATTAAAAAGCACGTAATGGCACAGGAAACGTGGTGTAACTATTTCGCTCAAATTTCGTAGAAACAGGAAAGCGACGAACGAGATTTTCTTTTTTTTTTTTTTTTAGAAATTTATAATATATTGATATATAAATTTTATTTAATATATAAGTATATATTTATATTATAGAAATTACGACAATAATCGTAGTGTTGTAAACGAGAATATCTACAACGTGAAATGTTTGATGTATACTTTTTTTTATTCATTGCGGTATAACATCGAGACAAAGTGAATCAATAACCGGGTTTGTTTAAGACATTAACTCGTAATATACGTTTGCACCGTCAGTTATCGGGAGAGGAAACTAAACTCGAAGATGTAACTCCAGAAGTTTGCTGATAGCCGTACCTCGGTACCTTTATATATCAAGTTATTGCATAACGTTCATCGCCTCTCGGGTTGGTCTGAGGCAAAATAAATATCGCGCATCAAATGGAAAAGAGGACATTAAACTTATTCTTGTTATCTATAAACTTACTCTTGATATCTTGAATTTTATGAACCTTTCTCGCGTACACATTGATACATAGCTTTTATCAAAATATTGCATCACAACAGGTTGAAATGTACTGACCGACGCGTTTAATTAAAGCAAAATAGCATACTGTGGATGAAGTTTATTTGATATTAACGTTTAAATATTAGCTGACAATCTGGGTTTTGCGAATTTCGTAGAGTTGCTACTCGTGGCAGCGTTCGTTGACTTCGACTACTGCGTTTGGTCGCGCGCCAATACAAATATCCTTCCACTAAAAGTGTAAAATTATGCGTCACGCGACAGTTGAGTGGCAATTAAGAAACGAGGAATTCATTAAATTCTTCCGAAAAGTTGTAAGAATTAAAATGAATTCTTCAATGAACGTATTTCAATATTTTGCATCGATTCGAAATTGAATATTTATTCCCAACGTTTGTTATCCTTTTTCATTTTTTTTTTTTTTTTTTTTTTTAAAATTTTTTTTTTTTTTTTTTTTAATTTGTGTTTTTGGAGGAAGATCGAACGGAAAAAAGTGAAAGACCGATTTCCTTCGAAATATTTAACAGAATCTTTAAAGTAAATATCTGGAATGACGTATTCTTCGGCCAAGAAAGCTGTTTGAAAGCATCTCAAAGGATCTCATATCCCGATTCCGAAATTGCTTCTTGGCACGGAATAAACGTTAGAATATCCGTTTTATTCTCCTGGTACTCGTTTTTTCCTCCCCTCGCGCAGATAAATTTATCCCGTATTCATATTGGTATTTCCTATCGAGCTTATTTCGAGTTCACGTCTCTCTCCTTTTTTTTTTTTTGCTCTCTCTCCCTCTTCGTTTTTCATATTTTACCCGCGACAACCGCGCAGATTCACGTTTCTTTAAGTCGATCGTCCGATGAAAAGGACTGCGTAAATAGGTTCTTTTCAGATAAATAACGTTATAGTCATTGAGCAAGACTCGTGTCTTTTAAAGTTGAAATGACGCGTCGATAAAGTATAGCTTATTTTCAAATTTTTAAACGATATTTTTTTAAATTCCAATTGGAAACTCCATTTCCAATCGATTGATTGGAATCGTATCTTTCGTTTAATCAACTCGTTGATGTTATCAAAATTTTCAATGTTATTCGCAAAGTTATAAATCGTAAGATGTTTTAAATTGTATAAATCATCGTAGAGCCACGTAGAAATCATCATGTATATTATAAATATAAATACGATATGATAAATATAGTTTCGCACATCGTTCATTTTGTCGAGAAATTCAACACTAATTAATAACGAGGCAAGACTTTCAACTAATAACAAACAACCGAAAGATAACAACCGAAAATAAAATAGGTGGACACATTTGCAAAAAGTTAAATTTGCGTGAATACCTACGATCGCTGTTAATATTCGCAAAACTGACGAAAGATTCCTTTCTCGTGGACTTTATTAATTTTTCAGAGGATAGTGATTGGCGGTATCCGAATCGAGAAGGCGGCAAATTCAATTGTCCGAGACAGGTGGACGTTGGCATGCTTTTCCCCGATTTCCATTTTAAAGAGTGAATTACGCGGCACATGGCCGCCTCATGAAACATTGATGAACTAATCTCCTTCGGGGATTGACCGTGCGTCCTGATTTTCAATCTTTGCCCGCGGCCTCTCGAAAGTTTGATTTCTTCCTTTTTCTTTTCCTTTTTTCCTTTTTTTTCACCGGATAAGATTATCTTCCGCGGCGCGGCGCGGCGCCGAGTTACCCAGAGACAAGAAAGTAAACCGACGATCCGAAATTAGGTCGAATGAATTATTTCGTCCGCCGGCTACTTGCCACTGTTCCTCGCGAAAAGGTCAACGTTCCGTTCGGAAAGATGCCAATTAACCAGCGTGATATTCCCGGTGGGACGTCATTACGACGACTGAAGACTGGCGCCGCTTCGAAAATTTAGGGAAATGACCAAGTAAATACTCTTCAGTTTTAAGTGGCGATTAATTAACTTAATCTGAAGTTTTGGCACGGTTCTTTCTGCCAACTGTCATTTTTATTGTAGACATTTGGAATTAAAGCAATATCGATCAATTTAAAATAAATTAATTGAATATACATATATTTTACTTTAACTAGAAGTCTCGATGAAAATTAAATTTGAAAAAAAAAATTCTCATAGCTTTTCTATTAATGGAATCGAGAAGTAGCTTCGGTACGCGATACGTGAAATATTCTGACAAACTTTCGCGTTCTTTTCCCGTTTCGAAGATTTCCCTGATCCTCAGTTCTCGTACCTTTGAACTTTTACTCCCAGAAGTAAATTTAATTTTTCCTCCAAACTTGGGTATCTAATATTTTTTTTCTTTTTTTTCGATTTCCCTCTCTGCATTGACAGATACTCACTGTTTATTACGTCGCTTAGCTTAGGGCGGTCTAGGTATAAACGTATTTCAGACTTACTCGTACGAGAAGAGAATATATTTTATAATATTCTTCCATCGCAAGTTACACTCTACCAGTTACATGTTTTGCGGGAGAAAAAAAATGGCCATCCTAATTTTCGCGTGTTGACGAAAATCAGGTCGCTGTATCGGAGTAACACGATTATTAATCATTGCCATTGTGGTGTAGCACGCGCTAATTACAGGTATTGTCCTATGACGTGGGCTAGTTTACAAGGATCAGAAGTGTTTGTTTGTTAATTGTACTACAGATAGTGACCCAGTTTCGTTCACAATAAAATCCATCGAGACTAATTTGTCGCAACGACCAGCTTTAATTTAACAATTTAAACGATTGTTGTATCGATCTTGATTTATCATTGAAGTCATATTTAATTAATTCTCTTTCTGTTTAATCAACTCTTATAGCGTCAGACTCCCATTGTGTGCTCTTAATGATTATTAGAAATATCACAGAAGTCACGAAATTTAAAAACTTGATGTACAAAGAAAATTTCACGAAATTCTCTTTTGAAAACTTTGTTTTAATGTTCAAAATTTTTCTTGAGAAGATAACAATCAATACGATGCTGACCTAATCAACGAACAGACACAATAAAATCCTTAGAAATCGATTGTCTCGCCTTGTTATGCCAGAAGGAGCAACTCGTCGCTGTCTCAATTAACCGCGGTGACGTTGCAAATGCAACATTCTTGCGATTGAACACACTCGACGCGGCTGCGAAATTCCAGAAAGCGTCGCCCCTCTAATTGACGCAGCGACGACGACCACGACGTGGAACAAAGGTATTAATTTAACAACGTCTCGCGAACCCGCGTGTCGCGCTAAGAGCCGTCAAAGTTATATTTACACGTAGGAATTCGCTATTTACGCGTGCGATATTGCATAGCTTCGGTAAGTACGCGCACATACTTCCGAGTTTCGTTTGTCGATCAAAGCCGTTCCCCAACGCAGGCAAACAGACCTAAATGGCAATTTAGCTCGAGTTCCTTTGTTAGCCCGTTTAAGCTTCGCGTATTGTTGTGTCGCGTGTACATTTAATATCCCCCGTTCGATGTTACGCCAACCACGGCGGGGAAGAGAAGAACAATGAATCGCGGAACTACCGATTTTCCAGTCGAACGTGACCTAAGATTCCTAGGAGAACATTTTAATTGATTCGATTTTAAATTTGATGAATTTTTAGTGGGATGGTGTCTTTACGTCAATTTACCGCCAGCGATCAAAGATTTGAAACGAACTCCCTCGTTACTCTGAAAATAGATCACCCATTTTGTCCCAAGTTTGTTAATTAAATTTGTCCCAGTGACGTTTAGTTTGTTAATCAAATTTGTTTTAACTGATGGTCAGGCCTTGAGTTGGGAGAAGAGAAAGTTAAAAGGAATAACTTCGTTCCCCTATAACCTTCGCGGCTCTTCGGGTATTAAAATGTATAATGTATTATATATTAATGTATAATATAATATATGATATTTAATAAGTAATAATATGTCAATTTATACATAAATGTATAATATATTAAAATGTATAGAGACTCATTTAATCCAACGTTCTTGATATTCTTTACAAAGGTATTGAAAATACAAGAATCCTTTGGCAAATCCACGCGCGGTGTTTTATTCACAGGAGCAAGTTTCGTGAAATAAGTCGAGCAAATTTTTAATTTTTCTTTGCAATTTCGCTCGATGGCAACTCTCTTTCGAGAGTGTTCTTTGAGAGAAAAGAGAACTAATCTCCTCAGAGAAACTAGCAACGATTGTTCAGTCGTATCAACATCGGTGCGTGGTTTACACGACGTAACGAAACAAGTAACAATAACGTCGAATAGCCCGAGGCGGTTTTAAACAGTTCGCCCCACGGCATGAAGTACACACTGAAATATACGTTGTAACAATGTTGTAACACAAGAGAAACTGGTATTTCCTCGGTGGCTACCCGAATAGTTCGTCTGCTTACCCAAAATCTACGTCTGATTCCAAATTGTGCGGTGTGAGTTTCTTGTTCCAGCCTCTCGAATGTATCCTCTCGTAGCTCATCGTAGCTCAACGAAACGCCAATTGCAAGTTTTCTTCGACACGATTTAAATTTTCCTCGAGGATTGTAAATTATTGGCGTTTCTATGCAAATTTGTATTTTTGTGAATTTAAACGATCAAGTGGATTCGGGGAGCGAAACATTTTTTATATCCTTGCTTCATTTTTCATTTATCTTCAGCTTTAAGTTTCGTGTAAAATATAAATAAATACATAAATATTCATAGTATAGTTGTTAACGGTACTGCTCATATATTTGGTTCCTTCGATTTTCAACAGTTTGTAAATTATTCTTGAAGAATAGCTTTCACTTGTGTTTTTCATCTTCATGTGTAATTTGGACCTTTTGCACCTCGTGAGAGTCCAGTTTTGATATTCAGTTTATTATTTCGACGTTTAAAATATGTAAGTATTTAATTTTACTAAATTTCATTAAAGTTCACATAATCGAAACTTGCTTGAAATTTTGTTAAGTTAAAAATATCTGGCCGAAAAAATTAAATCATAGAAATAATAAGACCGGTATACAGTCGGCCCCATGGAAATTTATCGCAAAGATAATTCCAATCGAGAAAGTCCAATAAATTTATAAATAATCCGAACAAACACATCAGACATAAAATTCTCCGAATTTTTCCACGTTGGGAACATTCGTTGGCAAAGTTAACAACGAACAAAATCCACAAATTATATCGAGTCGAGCGTGTAATCTGAAAATATGTTCCACGCGAAATGAATAAAATATTTTGAAATACTGAATGGTCGATTGATACTTCTTTATATAATTTTATCACACGGGTAGCTACGAATTACGTAGCTTTGAAATTCCGAATTATGAAACGAGTAAATTTTCGTTGGAAAGCCAGCTTGTTCGACGTACGTTACAGTTTTTATAGCACAACTGGGAAGGGAGTGACTCTACGTAGATAAATAAAACACAAAAATATAGAATAAAATTTCTTCGCATGACGCTTCAGTTTTCAAGGAAATCGACTTTGAATATTTTCAAGTATACTTGAATTAAACAAAGTCCAAACTGGAGGGTATGATCAACAAAAGATTGTTCGTTGCGCGGAAATAAATTAAAAATCATTTCCGAAAAAATTACTAGAAAGCAATTTGTGACAAAAATGTTTAACGTCTTCTTCGTTGAATACGAGATTTTAAAAAATTTATAAAATATAGGATTTCGATGGAATTTCACAAAATTTCATTCTATTTTTTTTCCAGTTTGTCTTCTTTTTTGGAAACGAGGTTTTAACTTACACTCAAAAAACATTCTGAAATATAATATTTTAATAGAATCTCCGCAAAATTTCTCTCTACTCTTATTTTATCACTAAAAGGGATTTTAGCGGGGGTAAGCCAGAAAATCTGGCCTCTTCAGGTGCAACGCTGATGCAACGAAAATTAGCGATTGGTTGATTTGGGTCACGTGATTCGCGAGGGGGCATGAGCTAGACCTCGAGTAAGAGTGGCATTGTCTGGCCTGTAATTTGTTTTGTATCGATTCAAATGTTTGCATATCAATAAAATTTTATGGCAAAAAAGTCGTCTTCATTTTCTAGTCAGAACAGTGAGACGAATCATACTGGAGTACAAATCGTGCAGTTTTTTCATTTACTTCTACAACGGAGTTACATTCGAGTACACTTGAGGAGCTCGATTTTCTCGAATTAGCCTCATCCCCTGTTGCACCGTGAAAACTGGCACACCCCGTATGTATCGTCGTAAAATTTTTGGCACTTCGCACGACAAATCGTCCGCGTTTTCTGAACGGAACGGAACGGGATTCCAGCAATCTCGCGACTAACAGCGGAACGTTTGGTTCGCGGCCGAACGATCCAGGTCACGTGGAATAATTTTAGAACGAATCGAGGAGAGCACGATCGAATTTTAAGGAGATCGACGAACTGTTTGAGATGCGCGAAACTATTCGGACTGGCTCGCGCCGGATTATTCATCGACGAGTGCGGATCAAACGTTTCGTTTTTTTTCTTTTTTTTTTTTTGCATACCTACTAACGATCAGCGATATTGAAGTCGATCGTAATGATTCACAAATATTAATTAATGTTTTGGAATTTACTTAGACCGTTTATCTATCGTGTGATTTGCACGAGATCGATTCGATTTCGCGTCATCGCTTGATTGAAATTCCATCGAATTGGACCATGTGTATGAAATTTTAACTATTGATCGTTCTTCATTGAGGATCCATATTTATTCGATATGATCGAAAAATTTTTTAAAAATTCAGAATTCTTTTGCCGTTTCGTCAGAAAGAATGCAGAAATTAAAATCAAGATTTCCTTCTGAAAAGCGAGTAAGATGGTAATGTGTCGGGAACCATCCGTCGCGAGAAAGCCCCCCATAAATCGAGCGAAAAGGAATCAGACTGTTATCAAACGCGTAGAAAGGAATTGTTTCGCGTCACCTCTTTCTTCGAAGTCACTCGATATTCTATCGGAGACGCCGTTTGATTTTCCAGCGTCGATATTAATTCAACATCCACCTTCGACTCGTCGTTTCCAGCGACGATCCTCTTTAACCTCTTCGAATACCTGGCGGGAAATTTATTGCTCAGGCGGTTGAGGTTCGTTGAATATTTTAGAATGGCAGATCACAGAATGATCACGTATTTTTTCTCGACTGTCCGTGCGGACGAAAAATCGATGATTTTCGTTTCATTTCGAGGTAAAATGTCTACGTATGTACATCTGTAAATTGGAATTCGTCTAATGGAAGATCATTTTAATTGTCATGTAAGCATCGATTTATTTATTAGGCGAAGTTACGTAGATTTCAGAGGAATTACAATGCGTTCTTACATTTACTATATTTACTGGGATAAAATGAAAAGATCGATACTATTGTACGAATGATTATTATGATTGTAACAATAATTATAGACTGAACACAAATGTCTTCGATTTTATACCTTCTTCTGAAATTAATGAATTTGATATATTTAGATATCCAGAATAGATATCATTTTTGCGATTTATTTATACATTATTTTAAACAAACGCAAGGAATATGCTCAGTATTTTAGAATTGTCGCAATTTTAACCAACAAGTTAATTAAGATCTGTAAAATGTTCAAACCAGTTTTGCTCTACTTTAAACATTTAACATTTCATAAATGTATATAGACACATTTGTATAACTAACCCAGTGTGTTTCAGATGTTATTTTGGCAAGAAATATAAAATTAAAAATATAACATTTCGTTCGACTCACGTGAAAATTGTTTTCACTTGTGAAACTTCAGCTCGTGATGAAAATGTAATAAAATGAAAATTTGTGGTATATATTAAAATTTACAATTTTTCACACGAACTGATACTGTTACTAACCGAAATTTTCCGTCCGCTGCGATATTTCGCGCGTGTTTCGAATTCGTTAAACGAATCCTCGAACTGTTCTGGCCGAGTTCTGTGCACTTCGATCGAAGTCGACAGCTTCAACTCTAAAACAAGCTCTTACCACAGTACATGGCGTAACTAGTTCGTGCAACTGTTGTACAAATATTCGAAACGTTTCTTTGAATCTTTCTTATTTTCTCCACACTTCCAGATTTCTTATTTTTTCCACAGCGCGCAACGTCTCCTTTAAAGATACCAAAAACGTTGAGGACTACTTTCTAAGGAATTTAGAAAGGTAAAAGGATTACGCCGCAAGTTTCAAATATCACTGGCGATAAAAATTTTGTCAAATTTTTTGGAATTTTCTATTGTAGTCACATAGTACGTAGAAAACAGATTTTAATAACGTGAATCATTCGGAGAGATGGCAAACAAACTACGGTATATAGCGAGTTAAATAGAAAAATTGAAAATTTAATTCATTCCGCCGATCGTTTAATGACTTTTCCAAAGGATATTGTTCGCTATATTGCGACAGATATTTGTACAATTTTATATCGTCGGGAACGCGATTAAAGGATCCAGAACCCAATTAAAAGTTTGTTGTTGAACGTTATAACTATCGTTCGGTGCCTAAAATTTTTCAAAATTGTACAGATATCCGCGGTCCATCGACCGCTTTTCGAATCTCCTATTTTATTTCTTTTTTCACGCGTGGCTTAATGTTTATAAACTGGCGCGTATTCGGTGATCTACCGGTCGGTTCACCAATATAAAATGGGTTATGCAGAAACGCTGTGTAAATATTTGCTCGTCGCGTGGGAGATGTGTACGTAGGATCGAGTTCTATTGCGGCGAGTGAAATTTTTGTTTTTGCCGATGGTGGCTTTGCGTGTCGTTCTTTTCGTTCTCACCATTCTTTTCGAGTTTCATTGGGAATGTTTTTCGCTCGTCGAGGCGATACGTTTAATATCACGGATCGCTCGTGAGCCGAAATTAAAAATACTCGGAATCGAAAAAAGAAGAAAGAAAATGTTAAACGAAGAATGTGAAACAGGACGAAAGTGAAATTTTCAATGAGAATATATAATCTCCGAACGAAATTGTCTGTCGAGTTTTACGCTCTCCGGATATAAAAGCCGTGACGTATTTCAAAAAGGATCGATCTATTCACTTCGGCTCTCTTTATTTTGTATTCCGCGCTATTGATCATTTCGTTTATGACACCCGCTCTTTCGCGGGCGTCGATTTGTTTCGGAAATTAATGAACGCCTCTGTACATTACGACCACGAATGAAAAGAGCGAAGAGAAAATATTTACGCGAATTGTTGAGCAAGAAATGTGGAAAAGAGTTAAAATATTTCGTTTCATCGGACGATTAATAACAGCAATTCCATGAAAATATAAATCGAATACCTTGAGTTATTATCTAAATGTTACTCCAATTTTATCTTTCGCGTTTCATTTGTCGACCGTTTCGTCACTTACTACGTAGTATTTTATCGACAGTTTAATTTACAATTAAATTAAAGCGAAACCTTTCACTTCGAATCAAGAAAGAGAATACAGTTATACAAGAAAGAGTAATTCACATCGTGAAAATTACTTATTTTCATTACTATAAATTTATTACTATAATTATTAGTATTACTTAATTTATTTCTACTTTGCGTCTTATGCTGTTAATATTACTGACTCTTTCGTGGGACATTTTCAATAAAAATGTTTGAACCACGAATTAATTGCAATTGTAATATTCCATTCTGTAGATATTCGTATTCATAGCACGAAGATAATTTTATGTACACGTCACTTCCTTTACTCTATAACCGGATTCATGCAAAAACGACCGAGGAAACGACGATCACAGTCTTATCGATGATCAACGTCATCCAACTGTATTTGACGAAAGTCGAACGTGCAGCAGAAACCTGGCGATTTGCGATTTGCGATTTACGATTTCGCGATCGCTCATACATTCGGTGGGGTGAAAAGAGAGCAAGAGTTGCTTTCCTATTTCGAGAAGTCAAGGGGCGGGGGGGGGGGGGGTAGCCGCCGGATTTTCTTCTGGCTGCTGGGAAAAGGGCACTCGATATATACGAGGCGAACGCATTACTCGAAGAGCAGCGGCGAAAAGTATTATCGAGAAAGCGAATTCGAGGGGGACGACGGCCAGAGAGGAGAGAGAGAGAGAGAGAGAGAGTTTCTGTATTCATAGGAGAGGAGGACAGCCCAATCCTGTCCCTCTCTTTCGGCCGTGCGATAAATTCGCCTCTGTTGACGCGGGAATTGAATTTCCTGTAGCGTAGCTTGGCGGGGTTGGTGGGGAGGGGACGGTGTTCCGAGCGAGAAAGTCGAGCGAATTTTTCGTTCTGCGAGAATGCATCGAATAGATGCTCCGACCAAACTCGGCCAAAGTGGGGAAACCCTAATGTCGAGTTTCGCGGGGAACGGCGTGCATCAGTTTTATAATGCGTTCGGGAGAAATCTTATTTTGCACCGTGTGTGTGACGTGTGTGCGCAATTCGTAGTCGGTCACACGATTGATAAAAATTATCGAAATTTCTCTTCTGCCGTTTGGAGAATTGGAGAGATGTTGATAGATTCAAAATTGAAAGTTTTTCGACGGAGAATTTTCGAGAGAAGATGGTCTGGATCAGGGATTTTTGGGGTAAAATGTTCCCGGCAAAAGATTTCTATTTGAAGAATCTTAATTCGAGTCTTTCCTTTCGTCGAATTCGATACGCAGAGAAAAAATAATTAATCGCGTAATCTTTAGGGAATATAATTAATACTAAAATCAATTATTCAAAAATTAAATTTTTTTATAATTCATTTATTCTTAAATATACTACATTTTGATTTAAAATATTCATTTATAAATTATAATACAGTACATAAATATAATTTAAGTACTTCCTATCGTGGATCATCAAATTAAATAACAAATTTCCCTAAAAAGATTTGTTGAATATGTTACACGAGACGCGCTACTATCTATTACTCTGTTTTGCGATGTACTTCAATTATCTTCGAGTGAAGAAATCTGAGTGAGTGAAAGTGGGAGAAAAAATGTAAGTCGATACTCAGGTACGTTCAACGAAATCGAGTTCGATATCATTCTACTCATTTCAATGCCGAAATATCGTCGCTTATTAAGGGAACAGTAATTATTTGCACGTTGGAACCGCTAACTAAATAACTCGACGAATGCAACGCAACAAATTCGCAAATTACTCGCGGTATTAAAAAAAGTTTTCTATTAAAAGAATCAAAACAATTCGTAAAACCGTTGGTCCGTACATGTGTGTTTCGTTAAATATGTATTGTACCAGTAGGGATATTATGGCTGTGATAAATGATTGAAACCGCGATACAGCGAATGGAATTTTAAGCAGCATACAGGCCACTGGAATCCAATCATAATTACGATCGAGGTCAAAGCTCCAAATTACTAATAATTAACTTCGCTCATTAATCGGTTCACAGTCGTTGGCTCGTGTGTTCGATGTAATCTCAAATATTAATTCTCGGCAACGATAATCGATGTCGTTACGCGTTATCGATCGCGGATACACGATTATCGCGTGTGTTTCCTTGTATTGTCTCTGCACGGATCGTACGCTTGACCAGCGAACTGACTATCGTTGAAAAATCATTGAAATATCGAATATTTTTAGAAATCATTCGATGAGCGATCAGTTGTGTTTAGTGTTGTTCAAGCGTTTGGTTGGAACAGCTGTTTTATTTGTTCATCGGTTTTTATTTTTCATCAGTTTACCTTGTATACTAATTCGGTATAACTTGATCCAATTAATTAATATAGAAAAATACGATTTTCGACCGCTGTATATAGAGACTAATTTCGATTAGCAAATATTGTAACAAATAGTATAATAACGTAAAACATCAGAACATACTTAATAATAATAATAATAAAAAAATACATTTGAGTACATTTCTTTGTATTTATTAAATATTCTAACTATTCTAACATAGTATATCCCGCTTTTGTGTTTAAACGACCCCACCATCGCCTTTCAAGAGTCGATCGCAAATTCTCACAAATATTCATTCCCATAACCTCGTGATTAAATCACGTCCCATCGGAAGCAATCAACTACACAGCTTTGGATTACCAATGGTTTACCAGCGCGCATCGAGAGAGTTCTCCGCTTCTTCTCTCTCTCTTTTTTTTTTTCTTTCCACTCGCGCTTTCACGAAAATTACACTCGATACGTTGTCCCGTCGGCGGTCGAAGAAAAACAATAACGACCAATGTGTCGCGTAGCGAGAGGATTGCTCGCTCTCAGACATAAATCTTCCGGCTCGTTTTTACCGCGACTGGCAACTGGCCCGTTTTTCACAGTCGGCTGATAGCTGGTCGTCTCGAAAGCGCACTCAACGCCGGAGCGCGACAGTATTCTTCAATTTAATTGCCGTCCCGCTGGCTCGCTAATTATCCGCGTCGCGTTTATATTCTTTATCGTCGTGGAATCTCGAGCGTCGGGCGAAACGTGAGACGCTGAGGTTTTCTCGCTAAGTAATTCCCACTTCCGGATCCTCCGCAGTTTATTCTCCTCTCGCGAGGAGGAACAGCCGCATAATCGCGTTCGGTCTTTCACGAGATGTACTTTGCTTTTCTCTTTCTTTCTCTTTCTTTCTCTTTCTTTCTTTCTTTTTTTTTTCTTTCTCTTGACGCTCCCCTTTCTTTGAAGAAGCGACAGATGACAAGATGAAGATGATGAAAAGCGTAGTGGATGGTGTCTGGTGGACTGTTCTCTTATTCGAGCGCTTGAGCGATTGTCTCTGCAGAAACGACACAGGTGTTTTTGAGTGAATTGAGTTTCATCTGATATATTCCAGGTTTATTGAATTTCTCCAGTACCAGTTCTTTTTTTTTTTTCAAACCGAATCAATTTGTAATCGTCGTTTGCTTCTTGCACAAAAAGGTAATGCAAATCGGTAATTCTTCTTCTTTTATTTATTTAAGCTTTGGAAACCTCGTTTATTACGGTGGAAAGAAAAATGTACTAAAGTAACAGAGAAAATGAGAATATAAACTTACTATGCATTATGGTTTTCAGGATTTTCAGGGGCAAGAATAATTTGTATTTGCTGAGGTTTTTTGGATAGAACGTTGTACGAAGTTTCTGTGAAAACAGAGATTTTAAGGGTAAGATTTCGTGTAGAGAACGTCGAGTCGCGCTAGCATGCAGGTATAAAGAGACCTTAATATCTCTTTGTCATCGACTTGTTCAATTTTCCCTAAGTACATAAATATTCATAAACTTTACATTTGTTACACCACGTGGGTTTAAATGTCGTTGAATTTCCCCCCACATATACGTACGTAGATCGGGAGCAAAGGAAGGGGGGAAAATCGGTTGCTGCGTGCCTTCGCGCAATTTCCTGTCCGCGGGATCCCTTTGCCGGACGGATGAAATGATTCGTTTACCAAGGCGGCTCGTTAAAGCCTCTCGCTTCATCCTCTTTCCCGTTCACGACGCCTATGGCCGCGAGGCGAGAGCCAGCCGACAAATCGAGCGTACGCGCTCGCGTGCTGCACGCGCGATCGCCGCGCGTCGTGTGTTTCGCGCACATCGTTGAACAGTGCACGGTCCAGGGTACTGGGCACGCCGATCTGTTGATCAAAGTAACGGCCAGCGTGTCCACCCCTTGGCCTGTCGACACTTTGTACCGCAGCCGCGCCGCGGATAACTCCCCGCTTTTGTTCTTCACACCCTCTGCCCCGGCTTTTCGATCGATCGGCTCTGCTTTATAGTTTGTACCGTTCGTGTCTGTCTGCTGCGGATTTTGCGGTGGATCGGTCTGGCAGTGGTTTTCGTGACTCTCGTTTCGGCTTCATTCGGGAAAAAGGGACCGTGGCGAATTTTTGTAAAAAGAAGCTCGAAGAAAGTTGTGAACTATTTCGCGACGTGTCTCTTCGAAATTTGACCAGAAATGGAAACATCGGCGAGGCGGAAGTGTAAGAATGATGTGCGAATATTAACGTGGTAAGATAGACGAATGATCAATTTAGGGAAAATTTTAAGTACTGTGATATATTATGACAAGCAATTAATAAAACTAATTTTTAAAATTACCAAGGAATTTATCAAAAATATTGGATGAAGTATAAGAATAATCGAACAGTTCTTAAAATTATTATTTATCAAAAATAAAAATCATCATACATGAGCTTCAAAAATATCATACGTTTACTGAATGTAGAGAAAATCTTAGGTCTTATAATATACAAACAACTAGTAAAACTAATTTTTAAAATTGCCAGAGAATTTGTCAAAAATATTGGATCAAGTATAAGAATAATCAAACAATTCTTAAAATTATTATTTATTAAAAGTAACAATCATCAGCTTCAAAAATTTACTGAATGTAGAGAAAATCTAGGTCTTATAATATACAAACAATTAGTAAAACTAATTTTTAAAATTACCATTTATTAAAATTAAATGTAACAGTTGCGCGTCATACATCAGCTTCAAAAATATCGTACACTTACTGTGGTACAATCGGAAACTTTCTTCAATATAACCACGCTCTAGTGTATGCAATATACTTATTTGAAGTAAATTACGAGACAGCTCAGATTCTGTCTACGCCTATGGATTGCACGAGCGAGCTCCGGCACTTACCCTTTTCTAGGGACGTAGACCCATAAGGGTGGAGATCCTGCGACGTATTAAAGGTCTATGAGTTGTCTCCCCTTTGAACACTGAAACGAACGCATCCCGCGCGTTACGTTGGTAACAAGGGGTGTGTCGTCGTTCAACCTTAAGAGCGGCGTGAAACGAGACGTGAAAGTTCGCTCGGTCGCGTCGATTCTTGAGGAAAAAAAAAAAAAAACAACAGTCTCTGTCGAGCCACCGTGAAAAAGGTTTCTGAACTCGTTCTTTTGACAGGCTTCGCTGGTGCAATTTTTAGTTAGAGAAAAACTTTCGAATTTTCTATGCTCGTATACATATGTACAAATAAAAAAAGAAGGAAAAGAAAAACAAAGGAAGATAACAGAATTATCAGACAATCGTGGACGAAGCACAATAATCGTACAATAAACGGAATCTTGTTCGTGCAAATGAATTCATAAAAATTAGAAACTCGCGCAGAGTATAAAATTTTTGTCGATTCATTTGTACAAAAGGTTTAATTTTGTTCCTTTCAGTAATCTCGTGGTTCGTAGATTGTCTGCGATAAATCTGCGATAAACTTTTTTCCCTCGTATAATTTTTGCGTGTATATAGTATGCGTATAAACGTAAAAAATTTACACATTCGTTTATCGAGACTTTATCGTTAAATTTTTAATTTGGATTTAAATGCAATTCGTCGGACGGAAGGTATTTAAATCGTCTGATTAAATGGGAACAGTGAATCTCATAACGTTATGAAATGTAAAAATACTCGTTAAAATATCCGATTGCAAAAATTCGTCGAATTAAATACGCAAAAATATCAACTGAAACCGATATCAGAGCGAAAGCTCATTAAATACAATATTCGGAACGCAGTCAATTTAATCAATAGAATCTTTATAATACGCCATTATAATTCCACGAAATATAGTAAATTAAATAATGTGACGTCTTTGAAACGAAATCTTGCATGAAGAAACAAAGGAGAAAAACTGTCCCACATTTCGTTAATAAAAAGCTGAATTAGCTCAGTTAAATTTTATGAAACGTTCTTTCTTTTCCCACCTTTCAGAAATGTTCAATTTTCTCCCAATAAAATTTATGTCCCGCGATCTAATGATACTTGATGCGAGCAGTTTCGTAAATTAAGCAATTAGGAAAATTCGCTTTTCACAAGAATGATTTCGTCCTTCTGCTCGTTTGGAGCATTTGAGACCGAGCTCCATTTCAGTCGAAAAATTGGCCTCATTATCATCAACGAGTCCTAAATTAAGTAATCTTGAACAACGGAGTGGTTTCATTAGTGTAATCACGACACAGTCGGTGGAGCTTTGGAAGCCGAAATTATTTCAAACTCTGTCTACATCTGAAAAAAGTGAATGTCGATTTCACCTTTCACAGTATCAAATGTTTCACAGTTATAGAAAAATACTGTTCAACAATAAATAAAATATAATGAAATTTATTATATTTGAACCACATTAGATAACCACGTAAATGCCACAATAGATACAACTGTATTCAATACAATATTTTTCCAATACTCGAGCAAATAGAAGAGCAATTTTTCTAAACGTAAATACTGAACGATTGTTTGCTGAAGTCATTTTAAGAGCGTCATAATTTCGACGCGCAATTAGCTGGTATTCCGTAAAGAATAACTTGTCCCTTGATCTAATAAACTCTAGCTTCTGGCTCTTGCAGAAGCCATTTTAAAAGCATCATAATTTCAACGCGCGGAATAATCAGCCCAGAATACAAAAAGAATACAATAAATTACACTGATCACCGTCGGAACACGCACAATGTAGCAATATGTTCGTGATTCAACAGTCGGGGAGACGGAAATTCGCGTGGAACAATCTGTACGGAATTTTCAATGTAAATTGGCTGAAATTAGCGGAGCGTACGAGCGCGCGGATTGGTTGATAATTCGCATGAAAGTAACGGAAATCAACGGAAAACGTATCGCTCCTGTTTCCCCATCGACGCCGTTATTCTTGTAGCAATTTTCGGTTGCTTCCGGATTCGCTGCGTGTTCGCTTTGAGTAACGAGAACGCGATCTTCTTATCGCGCCCGTAATGTTAATTCCAATGGCGCGAATCGAGGTTGTTTCTTCTACGAAGTATAAAGTCTGTCGAGTTTATACAGAGAACTGGGCGACGATTGAAGTAATTCACTTAATAAATAAATTCGTACGAAATACGCGGGCAAGCTCTCTGATTATTTCGTTCGGTCGTATTGTTTTGCCTTGGTGTTAAAATTATCTGCTGCTTTCTTGTCCTTGTGCGGGTATTGTAATGAAAATTTGTAATCCGGATAATTCTCCTTTGTGTTAAAAATTTTCCGAATAATCAAATAATCGGCGAAATTTCGTAAAATTCAAACGCGTTGTCAAAAGTAATCAAATAACGAAACTTGCCATTTTGTCACGTTAAAAGGTAATTTACGAAATGCTAAGAGTTGGAATAAAAATTTGCGAAAACGAAACGTACTATCAAATGGGAAGATTTAAAAAATTATCACTGTGTGTATAGTAGATTTGGCGATAACGCGAACGTAGACACCAAATGCAGATCCCTGCGTATGTGTCCGCAGTGTGCACATTAAAGCAAGTCGCGTTGTCCGAGAGATAGTTGCTTTATTAAAACAGCAACAGGCGAGCAACTAATTAAGACGAGGCCGGGACACCAAATGAACGTGTCGATTGAACGGGTTCGTCTCGTTTCCAAGTCCAGTTACGCGGAACGTAATTTTTCAATTTCGCGCGCAATGAGATTAAACGCGGAGCGAAGAAAATTTGAAAAAGAAAGCGATAATTAAATCCGACTTCACAGTGAGTAAAGAAGTAATCAACGTTTTATCGAATCATGCATTCGAACGAGCGTATCGTCGAATCGGTAGAATGAGGAATTCTTCCTTTGAAGTAAATTGGCATTTGAAGAGAGCCAAATTTTCAGGATTTTCTAGAAGTTTCGCAACTACTCTGTTTCACAATATTAATATAATATTACTTTGCGAAACGTAAAATTACCCCGATTTCTTCATTTCTATTTTGCAAAATTCACACGAAAGCAGCGCTTGTTTTACGAAATATAGTACCAAGGCATCTCGCCATCAGTGTCGCCGAACCACCTTTTGAAAAATTCACCGTTGAAAGAGCAGGAACTCAGTTTCGCAAAACTGAATTTCAAATCGTCTTGTATTTTCCACCGACCTGCAAATTAATGCAAGTCGGGCTGCTTTTCCACCGCTGAACTACTCGTGCAAGTTTCCATTCATCTTGCAAGAGTGGTTTCCGGTGTTGTATACCGGTTTCCGACCGAGAGATGAGAAAGTGTATATCCTGCATGTCCGGAACATCGACGTCGAGGCGATTTCTCTTTGACCCAGCTGCGTAAGCAGATAAGGGTCGTTTCTGCCCGGGTTGTCCGGCGTAACTTTATCAGAGTACCCACACGGTATGTTTCCACCCTCTCTTTTCGTGTTCGCGCAATACTGCGTGCGATATTGTTGTTTGCATATTCGTTCCAGTTTACCTGGGTAGAGAAAGTCTGTTACGTGGACAGGCAACAACAGTTAACTTTGGCTCTTTCGCGGCGGTCACGTGGGGGAGGAGATGATATACGGGCTGGAAAATCGATAGCGACAGACAGCGCACGTCCGACGTAATAACTCTGTAATTGAAACTCGGAAGGTTGCTGTGTTTCCTTCTGTTTGCTGCAATAATGCCTCTCTCTCTCTCTCTCTCTCTCTCAGTTTCCTTCTCTGTTGATTTTTCGCTTTGTCCCTGCTTCCAATTTTCAATCGTCGAACACAGATAAAAGATCTTTTTTGTGGAGTAGATACCAGGTTCCACTGTAATTTCAAACGTTAAAGAGGAATATCAGGATGGTTTGAATTAATGTGAATGGCGGAATCAATAATTTGGAGAGATGTAAATAAATTGTGGACCTTTGGGTTTACAATTTTGTAAATATGTACTTGGAACAGGAGAGCCTCAGGAAATTAAATATTAATTTTGTATACTTTATGTATTTTTGCAATTTTTCATTCCCTACAAGTGCATGGTGCAGATGTAGAAACGGATTTTTACATTCTTTATTTTTCAATTTATGAAACTGTTATGAACTGCGTTTCAAAAGCAAGGACGGTGATATATAAATTTTGAAACGGAATGTTATTTACAATATGATTCAGGAAGCGGTTGTGAATAGAATGTAGATATTGTAGTAGATAAAGTACACGTTCATTATGCGCTCCCTTTACGTTCTCATTCAATGGAAACACGAACAATCGAAGCTGCTGAAAAGATTTGTTTTACTCTCGATGCGTCAATGCCGCAACACACATTAATAATTTTATAGAGTAATCTCGATTCAGTAGCCGCAACGAGCTCGACATTCGGGAACAAAAAGGGATGACTGTGCACTTTCAGCAAATAAATGTCAAAACAAATAAATACATATAATAGTATGTGTAAAGATCAAAATTAAAATTGAGAAGAATATGCACCAAAAATCAGATATATCTGCGAGAGTTTTATCACATACAATACGTACGTATGTGTGTATGATTTTTTATCACTGAAAGTGATTTTAGCAGACGTAACCCAGAAAATCGGGCGTCTTCAGGTGCAACGCTAATGCAACGAAAATTAGCGATTGGTTGACTTGGGTCACGTGAATCGCGAGTGGGCGTGGGGTAGACCTCGAGAGGGAGTGGCGTTGTCTGGTATTGAGCGATCATGCCTGTAATTTGTTTTGTTTGTCGATTCAAACGTTTGCACATCAATAGTTTATCAATAATTATTTTTACTACTTAAATAAAATACAAAATATTAAACACGAGCAATGTTGCTAAAAATCGCAAAACATGTGTATCTCTCTCAGTACGCTTGTTAATAAACAATGCTGAACGATAAATTCGCTAAATTCCATCTGCACGTTTTCATCTCAGCCTGTTTCACGTAACTTCAAGTTCCGATTTAAGGGCTTTTACGAAGATGATCCACGGTGAGTATGAAGTATACTCGGTGCGCTTGTACACCGACGTGGCAATAAAGTCACGCGACAGATGGTATTTGTCAGCGCGCCTCTACGCAATTCAAACACGTAGCATCGTTTCTGTCAGTGGATGTGACGGATCACAAATGCACCTCGCCCCGACTTCGGGAACGTATTCTTTTTTTTTCTTTTTTCGCAGAATCCGACTCTTTCTCGGCGAAATCGAGAACGTGGATTTCCGTTTCTCTGTTTCCAATCCATTCGCTTCCGTTTGAACTTATTAAACTCGTATATCGATAAAGTCGATCAATTGAAACAGCCACGTCGTTTCGTTCATTTTCGATGAACAGAAATTTGTGCTTGACTTTAATTCGATTAAGGAAGTGTTAAACGTATGAAGGATCGTATCTCTCTCTCTTTTGTTATAATTGTTACGACTTTAGAAATTTTCTAATAACTTTCCAATTTTCACGAATAATAATTTTTTTTTATCAGAAATTAAATAAAAAATAATACAATTTTTAAAAATGCATAAATATTCGCAGTCTATTCATTGCCGGTTAGGAACAACCGATGATTCATTTCTTACTCTTTTCATCGATGTGCGGCTGTTCAAATGCAGCCTGGCCAAGCGTGCAGTTTATGAAACAATTCACAAAAGTATTCCGTTGAATTAGGGACGCGAGGTGGTTGAATGAAATGACCCACGAAATTCTGTTCTCGCTTCCTCGACTTTGTCCTTGTCTTTCTGTTTTTAAATTAAATAAAAATGAAAACACGCACGGTACGTTATTTAATATTTAACGAAACGTTATTTAATATTTACTTACTTTGTCGAATTTTATCTCTCACCCTTCCGCTTTCAAACCGCTTAATAATCAAAGCGCGGTTAATAATTAGATGTTACTACACGCCAATTACAAAATTGCAAACGACCATGTTCAAAGATACCTTTGATATTTTAGATATCTTTGTAAAGATAAATTTTGTAACAGACGCGTTTAATTATTCGTCTGACGGAGTAAATGTTAATTCACATCGCGATTGAAACTCTAATGACACAGAGTAAACAGTTTTCACCGTGCGAATTAATTAAATAAAATGTCTTTCGTTGGAATGAATTCGCATTGTGAGCCGCAAATGCCTTTAATGACTGCATTTCGCGTGCAACGGTCAAAAAAGGATAAATTTAAACCTCTCTCCTTTCGGTAATTAATTACTCTTATTCAGATAGAATGCGAAGTAGTTACTGTCGGTCAATGGCCAGACGCCAGGCTGTTCGAGCAGAATCTCTTCCCCCTCATCTATCTTAATTTTCTTTTTCCACGTTCCCATGGTATATTTCTATTTCTCTCGCCTTTGCGTTTGCCTGTTTAACTCGGAACGGTAGATGTTTTCTCAGAGACTGCGATGCGGTTTTGTTTCTCTTGTATTTTGTCAAAAGATAAAACGAAGAACGCCGGGAAAATATTCATTTGCGACGGAAGTACTTTGACTTTGACATTTGCATCTGCATTGGATCTAGATTAAATAGAAATTTACATTCACATATTGATTTTGATTTCTAATTTTCAATTTAAATTTAAATTTACGTCTACACGTTTCTGCTAGATTTATATTTACGGCTGTTTCGATTAATTTTATGTTAATTTGAATATCTGCGTTCCTGAATGTTTTCTTTTGTAAGTTATGAAACAAAGTGCGTGTGTTTCGATTACGAACCTAATTCGTATTTTGATTTATTTGAAGCATGAATTGAATGAAGCATTAATTCGAAATTAGTCGCGTATTTATTAATTTACCACGTGAAGCTATTCAGCATTTATTTCGCGACGAAAAATTCGAACAAAATTCGTACAATAAAAGTTGCCGTGTTTTTCGGCGAAATAAATTGGATGAATGATACGTCATTTTGCATATTAAAACCGTGTGCATATTATTTTTCAAGTTTGATCCACAAATGGCGGAATTCTCGTATTTCAAATATAACAAGTATCATTTAAATATTAGAAACGAGAGGAACGATCTGTACGATACGTTTACAAATTTGGACACGCTGCCCAAAAATCGAGGGATTTTTTTTACGCTTTAATTAAAATGTTCTCGAAAGTGATTTTTTCATTAATTAGCAACGTGCAAAATTATTTTTTTTTTTTTTCTCGTTATATTTATGCCATTGGGTTTTTCAATCCGCAGAAATCTCATTCGCCTTTCCCTTCCGATTGTTTATGCAATCAAACAACCATTTCGACTTGCACGCGAATCCATTTCATTTTACCAAACTCGTTCGAAACAGCCGAGTTCTACAGACAATACCATATCGCATAATTACTCTAGTTCCCAATTGAATAAGCAACACGAAACAGTCGAATATGTTTCGAGTTGGTCGATTTCGGGAAACGTCGTAACAAAATCACGCGAATCCCGCGGGAAATTAGTCAGTCAAAAGGCTAATTGGAGAAAGATTCGCGAAATTATTGAACACAGAACAGACATCTTTCGTAATTGGAAATACTCTGTGATATAATTTTCTTGTTTAAATATTTCCACGCGATCTACAAGTCATTTTTGTTCATTTATACAGTTGTGCGATGTTTTTGAAAAATTGCAATTTTCCAACGACAGGAAGCACAGAAACACAGAATATAGCATTGAAATAAATGCTGATTGATTTAATTTTTAAAGATTGAATTCGGATTCCATTTTCTTGCAACAACCCAAATAAGCATGTGAATTTACATAAAATCTTAAAAAGCAACGAGAATGAATCTCCGAACGAGCGTTCCAGTCCGACTTCGTCGCCGCGACAGCGTGTTTCGAATTGCGTTTCAATTTAATTAATAGACCGCCGCAAACTCATATTATTACAAACACAATTAGAGAACGGATCCAAGTTCGTTTTAACCGTTAAGCCCTATGGAAACTCTGCGGAACTTCCGAGACTCTAATTAAATTAAAAATTTTGCGTAATTGCGTTCCGCGGGACTTCCGCGTTCTTCAATTTTCCGCAAAATTAAAAAATTCGCGCGAAAACATCCGCAGCCTGTTAATTAATATTCCATACGAGCTGTCTTTCCCGCATTTCCAGGGTGGTCGCGAATGTTTCGCCTCACTTTTTCTTTTTCCCCCCGCGCAGTTGTCGGTCTTCTTCCGTTGCTCCTTCGCGGGAAGCAGAAATTCCGCGGCCGGGCTAAAGTGTTTTTGTTCCGCCTCGTCACATATGCCTGGCACTTGGCCAGATCTTAAAAATGCGGGCTCGAGGGGACGCCAGCCCTCGCTTATTTCTCGGATTCACCGAGGCTCGTAATCGTTTCTCGGTGACTCCTCTCGACAAAGCGCGGGGGTACGAAATTCTTTTTCGCGGCTGGCCACAGACGGCCGATACGAAACTCGCTAGACAATATCGCATTGTTCCCTCAGCCGCTAATGAAGCCGCGTAAATTGATTGCAACTCGAAGCTTAATTGCATCGTTGAAAACGATATCCCGCCATCTCTCCTCTCCTGCCCGACCGAATTCAACGATGAATTTCGTTGAATTAATTGGCGAATCGAGTCTCTGTTGTGCGGTTACACATTCACGTTTTCCTTTTCTTTTTCTTCTATTAATTATGGCTATTTAATGAGACTGATGTCATTGCGAGGGAGACTGATGAAATAGATGAAGATATTTCCTTAATTTTCATAGTAGAGAACAGAGTAGTATCAGAATTTAATTTATTACACAGATGTTACAGAATAGATCGTTGTAGAATCACAATTTTTCCAATTTTTGATCAATCAACAACGTGCTTATTTAAACTTTTAAAAGTTTCGTCGATGAATTATTAAACAATTCTCGATCTTAAATCAAAGAGCACGAGGCTTTATTCTCTCTGCTCGGTGAAGAAGAAAAAAATGTTTCGCGCGTCCGATTCGTAATTTTCACGCCAAACGAGCAACGAGCTATGAATCGAAATCAGAGGTCGAGATGGAAATCACTGGATTTATGATAGTTCCGCGTGACGTACGTTTATGACTCGTCTGAGTTATTCACTGTCGAAGTTTGAACTCGCGTGTTACAAATCTAAGCAATTCCACTCCAACGCGTTGTGTACGTTGCCTTTACGCCACTTTTACCCGCTTCAATGCTTCATTCTAGCTGTTTGGAAATCGCGCCTCGGTTGAGAAACTTTTTCGTACGTGGATTTCTACGATACAAATACACGATCGAGAATCAAATTAACGAAAAAAGTGATCGCTCGACGTTTCAAAGTAGAATTGTAAACTTTGAACATCTTTTCACCTTCTATCCCTGCTACGCAAGAATTATATTGAATTAATCGTTATAAACTCCCTTTGAACCAATTTCGATACGAACTGCACAAATAAATCAATGACACTCGCGATATTATTCGCTACAATTACGTCGTCGGAACATTAACGATACAAACAGTTGCACACGGAATAACACGAAATTCGTTCCGCTGTGAATTGCCGAAAATTTCGAAAAACAAACTGCAACGAATCCTCGCTGATCCCGAAACAATTACACGCGTGACACCATCGGGCGGTATCAATCAAAGTTCGCGCAATCGGATTCCGAACTATGCCGCAACTCCGGCCGAAGTTGACGGAGTCAAACAAGTTCCAACGAACGGAAAAGCAATTCCTCCGATCTTGTTCTTTGTTCCCCGAAGAATTTCGCTCCGCTCCACTCGCGTCCGTTTGCCGGAGCAGTCTCGCTTGCGGGCTGTCTCTTTTCGAGCAACGTCGATCGGTCTCCTTTCGAACCGAACTTCCTCCTCCATCCTCCCTCCTCGCCCCCTCCCGCTGCTGGCCGTAATTAATAGTTAGTTGGTTTTAAAGTTCAAGTTTCTCCTTTCTCGCTCGGCGAGCCGCGCGACTTTCCATTAATCAATTTCTCCCGGGCGACAAGTTTACCTTATTCCGGCGTGTAACGCTCCGCTTTATTTACCCAGGCTTGCCTAGGTCCGCCCGGGTACCTGGGAAATCTCGTCGCCCCGTCGTTTTTCCACGTAAATCCTTCGTGCAAACGTTAATTTATTTCTCCGGGCCGTGGCCGGTTCCGCAGCCGATTCCGCGGGTTATTGAGAAACCTCTCGCCCCCGCCCGCGGCTCCTTTTGTTTTTTAACCGCCGGCTAAACGAAAAAGTCGTTTCGCCGCTCAAAGGAAACGACGCGCGGAATGTTTGCCAACGCGTCGTTTGTTTACCTTCAATTTGCTAAGATCGATCGGCCCGGTGGTTTTTCGAGCGTGGACGCTGCTTTCCGACGGATGTCTACCTTTCAACCCTTTGATGTGCTTTCAACGTCCACTTGTATTTATTTCAGGGCAAATTGGGTGAATCAACGCGCATTGTTGTGGTATAATTTACTTGCTTGTATTTATTTTAAGGCAAATTGGGTGAATCAACGCGCATTGTTGTGGTATAATTTACTTTTATTTTTTAAAATGCGATCTGACTTATGACAGATTTGTACTGTCATCTTCGATCAAAGGGTCGTACTCGTTTTTCGTTTGCTTCATCGTCAGAGACTGATCAGAGAATTTCTGTTTCGTCATCAATTCTGAAAAATCAAAGCTTTTTGTTTTGCAGATTAACGAACAATTGCAAACCTTCGTGCGTTTGTAGGGAATTTTAAAATGCAAGAACGCGCAAAGTGCGAAAATACATAAAACGTTCAGCGTCGTCCTTTCACACAAGGAAAAATATTTGGCCCAAAAAATAAAGAGCACGCCTGAACAAAATCTCCCTCGATAATAAGATGCCTCCCTGAATAAAATGAATTTGCTAGAGAAACGAAGAGAGAGCAACGCAACACGAAGTTCTTAAGAGAAAGATGGTGGTCAATATTTTTTTGATTTTTGCGACTTCCTCCAGGTACTGTAACACGCCGAGGTTAATTAATGCCGAATTAACTGCGTTGAACGTTTGAACGAAAACGGAAAACGTTTATGCTTGCGACGTTTCGTTGCGCATTTTAAACGGAAAGCGCTTTTCGTCGTTCAGCTACGCTGCCGCTCTTACTGTGCCTGCGTGACAGAGAGATTCGAGGATGAAGCGCGACATTGTATCGCGGTGGATGCACGCTGTCGTAAAACGATTTTGGATTTTGCCGCGTTGAATGCGGCCGATCGAACCGGCCCTTGATAAAAACCCGGCCGGAAACAGCGGCAGCGGAAGCCTCTGACCGACGTGTCGGATGTGTCCCACTGGGATTTTGTGGAAATTTTCGGTCGTCATGTCTGCTGCTCATTGTTTTGCTCTTTCGGTCTTTCTTTCTTCCTTTTCTGTCTGTTTTCAACGGCCGCGGCGTGCCGGAGTCTCTCGCGACGTTTTTTCCCCTGATTGCGAGCGAAAAAAAGTGAAAGATAGAATACTTATTCATTTGTCGATCGAGTGGAAAAATCTGCACTACGTTTTTTGAACAAATGGTTGTTGATTTATATTTTTCTTTTCATTGTTCGTTTGTTTTTGAATCTGACGATCTAATAATTATCGTCATATTATTATGAGTTTGTTCTTGGAAGAAGTGATGGCAGTCATTCTGTTATTCCATAATCAAATTTAACAATTATTATAATAATTTAATATAATCAAATCAGAAAGTCGTTGCAAGCGTAGAATTTACTCTTAAAAGAAGCGGTCGTTCATTTTGTCGTCGAAAATTTAAAATAATTTATTAAATTCTTATTCAAGACTAGATATAAAGATGTTAATATCAAGAGTACCAAACCTGCTTTGAAAATGTCTAATTGTCCTAATTTCTTAACAAATCGAAGAATACGGACATAAAGTATACGCTGAAAACTTGTCAACGGTATTGAATAAATTCAGTTCGTTGATCAAAAGAAATAAACAAAACACTTTGTTCACATTTCATGAACAATACACGCGAAAGCAGCGAAAAATTTTCAAATGTTATCCCAGAAGATATTCAAATATTGGCCTAGAAGATAGTCGAAAGCACGCTCTTTGCAACGCATTTGGATTCAAGTCGGTATCTCGATCGGTTCCGAAGATACAGCTCTATAAAGTTACGTATGTATTTGCAATAGACGTAGCTGAGTCTAAGAATTATGAATGGCGGCCGCTGCGGTCTGACCTACATTTTTTCCAGGAAATGCGTACGCTGAGTAGTAAAAGTCTGTCACTGACCAGCGCGCTGCTGGGATTGGTCAGTGGACGCGGTGCGAGTGAGAGGTCCGAGCGTGCGAGAGAGACAGCGATAGGGAATCATCGAGAAATTCAGTTCCCTTCGAACGACGATATCTCGGCAACGGGAAGTTGAATCGAAATGAAGCAGAAAGCATTCTGCAGGGGAAGGTTCGCCCTTTCCGACGACTCGAACTGCATTTCGATGCGTTTGCTAGTTTTGCAATGGCAATTGGTGAAACTTTTGGCAGTTTCAATAGGCGTTGCCCCCGAGTGTTTTCGAAGTTTACTGGGATAAATGGGTATGTTTTTTGATCAATATCGTTCACGGCATTATTAATGGTTTCCACAGTAATTATAATGCAAAATTGTGTATACTTTGCGAAATTTTGAATATCGACAGGCGTTTGACAGCAGTTTTAGCAATCGACGTTTCATTTTAAACTGTTTATGCCGTGTTTTGCGTTGCCTTTAGTATAATCTGCGAATTAATTTAATTAATTTAAGATTAATTGGAAGTAATATCAATTAAATTAATTTATTTCAGCGTAGCTTTTTCATTTATTTTACTCGTCCGCTCAGCCGCTCTTCGTTCCTTTTCAATCATACAATATTTCGACCAGAGATTAAGTACACGCACCTCTAAATTATTTTATAATTACTTAAAGATCATGAAATGTTGTTATCTCCTGAAAGCCTCTCAA
>KQ435851.1:358088-379566 GCA_001276565.1 Melipona quadrifasciata
CCTCTCAAAATCAACTTTGCATTTATTAAAAAGAAATTAGAACGGAACATTAAACTGGAATTTTAGAAACGGGGTGATTTATTTTCACTTGAAAATCCTTTACACTTTAAAAGACTTTTCTGCAAAACTGACAATTCTGACCACCCAACATAGACACACACGTGCAACGCAAAATCTTTAAACCCAACGAAAGACTGCACACAGTCTCTCTCGTAGCACTAATGCACCCAGGTCGAACTGCATAACTCCATTTGTGCCGATATTCTACGCGGTCTGGCGGATCGGCTCGCGTAATCACAAGTTTCAAACGTTCCAAACGAGTTTTCACACTTGAAACCGAACCTGGTATGTAATTGTACGATATTCGCGTTTAGAGCACGAGCAAGTTCCTACCCCCGCGTGGTTTCGCGGTGTGGAAATTAATTGGGAAAACCAACGCGGCGAACGGCGTGAGAGATGTGTGAAGGCGTAGCCAGACCCGCGGCTTCGTGATCTCCAATAACGATGAGAAACGATCGGTATGCAGATACAGCGATCCGAAATTGTACTATGTATAGCCCGGCGACGTTTTGCTAAATTAGGATTGTGCGCGCGAGCGCGCGCCAACAGATGCACGTAGACTGTTCAGGGTCTGCATTGGCAATGAACGTTGTGAACGCCACGAACCCCACACACTCTACCACCCGGTTATTTTCATTAAAATAGTTTCCACCGATTATTTAGGATTCGAACAGAATTTTTAGCACGCGCGAAATTCTCTGACCGAAAGTTTCCCCACCGCGTAGCAATTTCGCTTCTGTGAAGGTATTCTGGACAAAGTTGCGCGTTTCGAGAGAATATTGTGAACAATGGTATTGATTCAGTTTTCTCTCTCTCTTTCTCTCTTTTTCTGTGACATGAAATCTGAATCACTGAGGATTATAACAGTTTAGGAATTTTTAGTTCTATTCTATTATCACTGAAGGTGATTTTAGCGGGGGTAACCCAGAAAATCGGGCCTCTTCAGGTGCAACGCTAATGCAGCGAAAATTAGCGATTGGTTGATTTGGGTCTCGTGATTCATGAAGGGGCGTGGGATAGACCTCGAGTAGGAGTGGCGTTGTCTGGTACTGGGCGATCGCGCCTGTAATTTGTTTCGTATCGATTCAAATGTTTGCGTATCAATAAAATTTTATGGCAAAAAAGTCGTCTTCATTTCCTAGTCAGAACAGTTGCTTCTGGGCCTTTCAGTGAGACGAATCGTACTGGGTTACAAGTCGTGCAGCTTTTTAATATTGTTTTAGTAAACTGCTTGTTATCATCGTCATCAAAATGTTGACTTAAATTATGAGCAACAAGAAAAAGCTGTTATCACTTGAGTGGAATTAAAGTGTTAACATCTTGGGTTTGAGAAGATAGAAACGTTTAATGTAATTACTTTGAACACAAAATATCTCGTATACAACCAGTTGAAAACTGTTGTCCAAGAACCAAAGATATCACCTAACAATTTACATTCTACGCGAAACATTCTATAGGGTGCGTTTTAAACTGTCCGAAGATCGAAAGAAGAAATTTATCGGCGTAGTTTTTAACAAAAAACCTGGCGAGTCTCTTTAGTCTGACGATCAACCGGGGAACGTCAACATCATCGACGCTGTTTCCACGTGGGAAAATCAAGATTTCTCGAACGAAATTGACCCTGCAGGTATTACACAGTCTTATTAACGCGAAGATAGTAGCCACGTCCGGGTCATGGGTTTGCCGAAATTTAGAGGGACACCCTTCGATCTGCCACTGATTATATCTCTCGCTGATGGGACGTTGGGGGACAATAATTGCCTGACTGGACCAGCCTTCTCCAGCCTCGCTTCCTGCTTCCATTGAAGGCTTTATTGCCGTGCCCTGCCAGCGTCTCGATTCAGTGGAACGAGTCAACGACATTGATCCCGCATCTCAGACGGTCCATTTCCATTGCCCTCGCAAGCTGATCGACCGTATGAATGTAACTTTGCACGAATTACCTGACATTCACTGTCGGAAAAGTGATCTCGCGGCTGCACGTTGAAATATATTTCTTCAGCTAACATTATTTTGCTTTTGACTTATAATGACATCATGTAACCCACTAGTGGCACATTTCATGATTTCTGGTAGAGATTATCTCAACTATTTTCAGAATTTAGTCAATATATTGTCATGGTCAGTTTCTCTTAGTTTTTTGAAAACAAAATCTCCCTCAAGTGATGTGGATTCGATAAATGTTTGGAAGATTCCCGAAGTTTTTCCAGACCTCAAAAAGTTAGCGTAAAAATATGTTACGCCTGTTTCTCCTCCAAATTAATTCGATGATTCTTGAGAGTTAACCTCAGACATAAATAATTTGAGTCATGAGGAAACAGACTCATAAATCCTATTAAAAAGTAAATTGCTTCCCCTTTTTCTAATGTCGTTTTTATAAATTTGCTATTTATAAACACGTTTCTGTTGTTAAAATAATTTAGTGACCTGAGAATGAAAAATATTTTTGGATTTAGACACAGGAATCGTAAGAAGCTCTTAACATTCAAAGGACGGAACAAATTCGAATGACGGGATTTAATATTCTATTGAAATTATGTTCCAATTGTTTTAACTTTCAAATCTTACTTGAGCTGAGAACTGACGATTTTTCTTTTCGTATAAATTTCAAGTTTCCATTCGTTTCGATTCAATTGGTCATCGAAGAATTTGTTTACCGGAGTGAAGTAATGAACTTATTGAAAAACGCCAAGAGACACGATTACGTTAGGCGATTCGGACACGTTTCTACGATCAATTTTGCAGCGTTTGCTAATGTATTGAACTCGTTGGAAAGTTGAACAGCTGTTACGCTCTGAAGTTACGTTGCTTAATTCAGAATTTGGCAAATCCGTCGGAATCAGCCTGCGAAACTATTGGCGGCTTCGCAACACAGAGTTCTGTAAAACATTGAAATACCAAAGTAATCGCAACGAAGATAAATTTTTTACTAGAAAATTGTCAATTTCCACAACGCTACTTATTCCATTCCTCGTAACGATTAATTCCTAAAATTGAAATGAAACTTCCATAATGGGACTGAAGAAGAAACAATTTGTCAGTATGAAAAGTTTATTAAAAATTTAATATTAATATTTAGTAACAGAGACCTTCGAGACAGATTGAAAAAGGGAACTGTAATTTTACCTGGAGAAATTTGTATTTACGCTATTTACCAGAGAGAAATAAGTTGACTTCGTGTCAACTAAAGAAGCTGCCTTTAAAACCGTAAGCCCCGTAAAACGCAGGGACTCGTGATCCTTGAAGAGCCACTCGTTCGAGGTAAAAAGGCCAAGAAACGTTGCACGAGGGCTAATTGAAGTTTACTTAAGTTAATCGAAATTCTTTTATCTCTTTGAGCCTCGGTTCCTTTCCGTAACACTTTCTACAAACGAATTGTTTACCAGTATGAATCATAGCCACAACTCGAGTGATATTCGAGCATTTCAAACGACGAAAATAAATATTTAGAAAGGCGTCGAAATCGAATGAATTCATTCAGCGCACAAAAATTACTTAGTCATTTATTACCTTTTGGTGTTAAAATTATTTTACGCCAAATATTTTACATTTCTTTTTGGTGTATTTCGATTTTTTAAAATAATGTTTTGACTTCACGTCTATAATAGTATTCGTGTACTGAATTAAAATTTTAATCGAAAGACTTCGAACGTTGTTTCGTTGTTACGAATACCCGCGTAACATATAAATTTCTTCACTCCTTGCGAGTGGGAAATGTAGAACAGTCGAGGATCAGATAGTTATTACACGGAATGAAGCGTAATCTCATTTACGAGAGAATTAGCAACGTCAGAGTTCTCTCGACACTTTCTCTCCCAAGTTGGCCCCTTACGGAACTTTAACTTCGCCTATTAACATTATTCGATGTTGCTAATGTTTATGACGATAATATTATATGTAAGTCAGCAAATTTCTAAAATTCCCACTTACACACCAGCATTGCCTAAGTACTTACGTCCTATATTCGTATTTTCCAAATTTTCACAATTTCTCGTCGACCATCTGTCAAAATTCCAAGTTTCGAATTAAATTTCCAATCGCCGGTACATTAAAAAAAAAAGAAAAAAGGAAAATCAATAATTACGAACCGTCTGTCGAAAGTTCGAAATTTCCCGAATTTTCACTCAAGCAACCGCGACTCCTCGTCGACCAACCATCCCCGCACACGCGGTGACGAGTAATTCAATTCGAATCGAAATTGCTTCGTCCAGTTCAAGCTTCAAATAATGAATTGCTAATTAATTAATCGCGTGTCCATTATAGTCGAATTTTCGACGAGAGAGATTCCACATCGTTCGAACGTTTCTCTCGTCATCGTTAACACGCTATCGTATGGTCCGCAATGACCGCCCACTTGTCCCGCGTAGTTGTAAGTGCATCAGTGACGTTTAATGCCTCTTAGTCACAAGCTGCGAGGCTGGATCCAACGAGGAGGACCTGTTAATACCACGGTTTCAAGAGGTTTGCACAGATCGAAGAGGCGAAAGCCACACACGTGCTAGCTATAAATTGCACGTTCTCATAATTATCCAAGCCAGTACTGGTAGCCTGGTGTACTCTCGATGCGAAATCCTGGACAACGAGGCACACCAGGTTATTACGCGAGCCTGTGTGTTAAGCTAATGGCAAATGCGATCCGCGTTGATAAGCCTCTTCGTTCCCGGTGCCTTTGTCGCCACGACGATACCCTTGTTACTTACTGTCCCCTCGTTTGTCTGTCTTTTCATGGGTTAATCGCGAGTTTGGATTCTATGTACGGTACATAACGAGCGAAAGAAGGCCAGAGAGATGACTGGTATGGAATTTTTATGGGAATGGAATTTGACAAGAAATATACTTTAGACAGTACTGTGATAAAAAAATACGATTATTGGTACTCAAAGTGTCCCTGAATATTACATATACATGTGTCTATGTAATATTATATGAACTTGTCAGGAGATATAATGGAACAATTTATGCAATAATTCGATTAATGTTTAAAATGATTCAAACAATCGAAAACTAATCTTCACTTCGAATAAATGGAGTTTCTATAAAATTCTTCTATACAAGTTTTATAAGTATTTTTTTTAAATAGGTACTGTACAGTACAGTTTTTTAAATAGCAAAACATTGAACAAAATTATAGTAAAGATACTCGGAACGAATCATACTTGAATAGGAAATAAAACTTTGGATAAACAATGAATAATGGATATAATTGGATAGAGAACAATGAAGATGACATTTCATTCAAAGTACATATATAATATAATAATAGAAATTATGCTTCCAAGTTACAAGCAAACATATAATATGAATTATGCCAGAGCATTTCCAATCGCACAATTCTACGCGAAGAAAACAAATTCTAAACCGTAAATGAAATCCAAAGCCATCTACGAATAGGGCAAGCGCGCAATTTGAACAGGTATCGAAATTGAAACAATTATTCCAGCCATCATCGGTGTTTGCTGACGCTTTATTAAAATTTGATTCTTGTCGTGCGTAATCGACTTACAGTTGAAGTGCTTCCATCATTCCTCATTACGGTAACCATCATTAGCATTATTAGCAGATATTTATACGAATCCACATTTGATCAATGTACGAATACAATTAATATATACAAAAGGAATGGAAATTCATTTCATTGTGAATGTAGTTAAAGAAAGATTAATTATAATTATGAATATGATTGTAATTGTAGAATATTATTGTATTCTAGTAAATAATATCGCAACGAACAATGTATAATAATTTAACATAATAATTCACATAGCAACAACTTCACATTCCCCACGAATGTACAAAATTTCGCAGTTTAACCATTCGACAATATCGCCATTACAACGAACAAATAAGCCTCCATTTCACCCCTTTTCTATTATTCCCCGAGACCTGGAAACAAAAGCAACGTCCAAAGGTCATTCCGTTGAAAAATAGGCCGCCAGTTTCTAGCCGTGTTGTTTTTTTCGCTCGCGCTTGAAACGCCAAACAATCTCTCGATATTGTATTTAATTACATGGTGGACTAGGCTTTTCAATGCGGATTGAAACGCAGAATTGCGACGCGGTGACAATAGCCGGACCGCGGTGGAATCACTTGCGCGAACACATATTCGATAACTTGCTTTCCACGGTTAATAGTAACCGCGACCCATTATTTGCAAATCGCATCAGCTATTTGCCATTTCGTTGTTGGCCCCATTGATCGGGAATGTTTTTTTCTCCTATTCCTGTCTCCCGTGTTCGGCATTGTTTCCCGGTTTTTATGCCATTGCTCTTTTCTCTCTCTCTCTCTCTCTCTCTCTCTCTCTCTCTCTCTCTCTCTCTCGACCGCTCTTTGTTCGCAGAAATGCTTTCAACTCTTTCGGTCATCCATACCTGCAATTTATTTGTTTATTTCGTCCTTCCTCTGTAGCGCGTTGGTACATCGTACGTGTTTATTTAAATCTTTCGAGTGAAACGCAATAACTGCGTGGCAGCTGGATTTTTGCAATGGAAA
Organism: Melipona quadrifasciata; assembly: GCA_001276565.1. Lineage (NCBI taxonomy): Eukaryota > Metazoa > Arthropoda > Insecta > Hymenoptera > Apidae > Melipona > Melipona quadrifasciata. Next base: position 364,638 of record KQ435851.1, read on the forward strand.
ACTTTACGCGCAGAATTAAACGGCGAAATTCACGAACAACTGGGGCAATTGAGCCGTGACGCGATGTGGCGCAAGCTAAGCGAGTAAGAAAACACTGCTAATGTACGCGAAATATACTATTTGAAAAGCAGTGAGTCACCAGTGTAAGTCCAAATTTTTTAAATTTGAATAACAACAAAAAATATTATAAATTACGAGAAAATATAAATACTAAATGGATGATCGCATATAAATCTGTCACATATTCAGAAACTACTATTCTGAAACTATAGCGAAACTGTTAGAGAAAGGAATACCCGGTTCTAAAAACTTTTTCAAATTGTTCTTGACTAGTTTCGAACGGAATAGAGCGATCAGAATACTCGAAGAATTTGTGTATCAAAGGACAAATTATCGATTCGATTAGCTGGTCATTCGCAAAGTTTCGAAGCCTGAAATGTTTCTCAACTATTAGAAGCTTGTTAAGGTACCCTTTGTGGGAATTCGCGTACTCATTGCAGTTCGAAATAAACGCGCGAAATGAAATTACGCGCCGCATTTTCTAAACGTACGTGCGCGCGCCGAGGAAGTTGATAGCGGTGTCTATACTGTTGTGATTAAATTAACATGTAATTAGCGAAGATAATAACAGATATAATGTGCTATATATACGGGGGAAATACTACATATAACAATGAGACGAGATACAGTGATATAATAACGAGAATTATCATAGTGCAATTAAGATAGTGACGTAATTAAGGACACTGAGATGCGACATAATTTGGATAAAATTATTTCGAACATATGTCACTTTTGTTACGTACAATCATTTACAATTATACGAGAGAGAAATGAAACAATTCTAAAGATTTTTGATGTTTGTAATCGTTTACTATTTTATAATCATCGAAATGTATCTTGTGACTTTAAAATTTGATCGATACAATTTCCTAAACGTTCGGAACTATGAACGTTGGAACTTCAATGAAAAGTTCCGTAACAGAAATAAAGTGATAAAATGGAGTGAAGAGTAAATATAATGAAATATAAATTGAAGCAAATATTTTCCCTGTTGAATAAATATTTATTTAGATAAAATTTTCGACGAACTTTCGAAAATTCTGGCTGTACGTTGTACATGCAAACCGATCCAATCTTTCGTCGACCATGTATTACATGGTTGTTCGCACATGTATTGATCGTCGACAATGTTACACTGCCGGAACAATGGTATGGTAGTTGCATCTCATTTCCTTTGGCGTACTTCCTTTGTTGTATTACCTTCAGTCGATTCTAATACGTCCACGGGGGATTACAGTTCCGTTAGTCAACATTCTGCAGAGCGAGTGGAAATACTTGAGCTCATTATCGTGTTTTGCGCTACGAGATTAACATGAAAACGTAGAAACAGCCTCGCTCGAGTCGAGAAGAAAACGAATGCTTTCAAAAAAAGGAAGAAAATGTTAACAAAATCCATTAAATATTATTTTTCATAAAATTAACATTTTATATTTAATTTTATATAGACGAAGTCTATATCTGGCACAATTCTTGGATGATTTAAATTATTACATTGTATTGGGTGTGGACCAAAAGCTTGAATTAAAAAGCGAAGTATCACGCTGTACTTGCACTTAACCGAAACTTTATTCTCTTTAGGGCATTTTAACATTTAATCAGCGTTATTATTGCATGGCTCTATAACGAGCTAGCTATATATTCTACTTTACTGCAAAAGAATATTTAAACATCCAGTAGCTTCCGTCAGTGAAATATAATCTCTCTGTGAATTTACGTATGAAACTGAGTTACGTAAACTTTCATCTGAATACTTTAGCGTTTTTATAATAAAAATAAGAGACTACTTTAACCGAAGATTTCTAATAATTTTATTTTGCTTGTTATCCAGTCATAGCCAAGTTCGAACCTCCGAAATTAGTTCTAAAACTATTATAATTTAACTCTGTCTTGCTATAATTATCGCTGAAAAACATTTCATTCCGTCTTGCTGTAATTATAAAATTTCCCTCTCGTCGAAGAAAGAATTTTTCACTTTATCCCGCGATATTAGATTCGAACACTCGCCAATTTCATGGGAGAATCAGCGATGAAAACTCGTTAGATTCCGTTTCACCGTCGCTTGATAAATCATTCCAACGTTTCAGCATAGAGTTTCGAATCTCCCCTCCCTCCCACCCCGATAGAGGAAGCAATTTCTTCACTTTATTTCGCGACGTTAGATTCAAACCCGGCAATTTCGTGGAAAAATCAAGCGTTTCACACTCGTTAGATTCCATTTCGCCGTCACGCGAGAAAGACAAATGGAATTTTTATTCAATATCTCAGGGAAACGGAACACCCCTTCGTCGTATCACCGTCACATCGATGCATCTTGCCTGACCTCGCATTTTCTCTGTTCCATTATCCGTTGGACGGCGGGGATATAATGTATCCGGTTCGGTTAAAGCGTCGGAGCTCTGTGCTCGCCGAGCCAAAGCTAGCGTAGCCCATTGTACTGGCCCCGGCACCGCAACATTGGTGTTAAATTGCAATTATTAATCGCGGTAAGTAAACTATACGAGGGGCTCGCTACACTCGCAGCCCTCGAGACCAGTCGGTTTAGCCCAGTCGTAATTTCGCGGCGATGCCTGTTATGTTTTACAGATATTACGCCGACGTACACATGTATCTGGTCCGGTACGCCGGTTGCCCTGTCCTTTTGATTTTTTTTTTTCCCCGAAATTATGATGGCCATAAGAAAGAATTTGAAGTATAAGATGTTTCCTGTTTCTTTCACGGAGAAGCAGTTTTAATATTCTCACGCGTACGTGTGCTCGGTGAAAGTATTTGTATGTTTGCTAAAATTTTGTAGCTGAATAAATTTTTTCACTTCGTGATATTAAAATGTTCACTTTGAAATATTTAGAATTAATTGTAAAATATTAAAAATATCACAAACTCTGTTAAATATACATGTCAAATTTATCGAACACTCATGTACGATTGAATTGGTATTGTTTCTAAAAGTTTACAAATTACAATGATCAGCAATAAAGTTCCCTCCAACAATTTGATGACGAAGCAAATGACGTACACGCATTAAATTAAAAATTGAGAATAAATTTCACAGATTAATGTACAAACTAGCCAAGTATCCTATTTGGTCTAAAACAGAGGTGGCTAACTGGCTGCCCTTGCCCCCACTTTCCTAATCGCTAGCGCTATCCCCTCCACTGCGTTGAGAGTCTTGCAGCCACAATACTATACAACATTAGGTATACATGTATACATTCTTCGCTGTAGCAGCTAAAGTTAAAAGAAGATGGAAAAGTGAAAATAGTTTGTACGGCCCACATCGCAACTAATAACTAATTTTCATGGTAAAGAAGAATCGGTACACCGAATGAGTAGCTTGTGCAGTCCGCGGCGGAGAAGAAATTCACCTTCTTTGATCTAAAACTATAAAACTATAAAAACCTACAATTTATGTTTGCCGATATCATTAATCGATCGAACTATCGTGTAAAAGCGTTCTGAGAAACTTTTGAGAAAGACACAAGTGCACGCTAACTGTGTTATCAAATCTATCTCTGTGACATCATAAATTTCAACGAGAAAAAGAAAGGGTTTCCTTCTTCCAGTGTGATTTTCGTTTAATAAACAGAATGCTAGCCGTTCCTTGGAACGCTGGAATTATTCGCGAAAGGAGGGCATAATTTCATATCGAGACTCCGTAAGCGGAGTTACCTGCGACGCGTGCTTCACGTAGTTCGGGTGTTTCTTTATGCCAGGTCGCGGAGGCGAATCTCGTTTGATGCAAAACGCGCGATAGAATTATCTCCGGGTATTTTCTACCGCGTATTTCTACACTTTTGCCACGGTGGGAATGTGGTTGATAAATAGCAGCGGTGGAAAATAGAAAAGAGAAAAAGGGCAGCGGGAGGAATTACGCGGCCGCGTGAAATTACAAGAAGGTTTCCCAACTCTTGTTAAAATTGCAAATTTCTCTCGCTCCTTCTCTCTCGTTCGGGAAGAATGTTATCCTTGTTGTTTCGCGCGATGGCAAAACGTTTGATATAGCCGTGTTATGCTTCTCGGCGAGGGGAGGATATAGTGGAGGGACGAGGTGGGATCGTTGCAAATTGAAATGTAACTTCAAAGCTGTTCGAAACTCACGGAAGTTTGTTATAGTTGGTCGTGTTTAACATTTACATAGAGATTCGCGAGTGCTCTTCGTGCGCAATTAGAGGTTGAAAAAGTTATTAACTTTCCCTTTAATTAACGTTTGCCTATTAATTATGCGATACTGATTAACTGGAGGTAAATATCGAGTTTAATCGTTGTTTCTTCCTTGTCGATTTGCGATGATAATATTTATTGATTCGTTGAATTCTAAACACTCGTGCAACAGGTTTTATCTGTTTGATATTCAAGTTAGGAATTTTAAGCAGACTTAAATTTACTTTAAATATTTCATAAATAATTAATTCCGCTATTCTTATCTAAGTTTATTTTTGACAAAGAATATATTTTTCTAAAACTGGAATAGATTTTATTAATTGAAAAACATATTTAACATGTTAAATGATTTAATAAATATTTAGAGAAACTGTACGTATGTTAACAACCTGCAAATCGTTGACGAAAAATAAAGAGCTGAAATGAATTTATCTACATTTTCTGTTAGTGGTTTTTAAAGAATTGAACTAGTATTTAGTAAACGATTTTGAGTGTCTAAAGATTGTGCACGTAAAGGCGATTCGGTGGTCGCTTGAAATTTTCCGAAAGTTCGCTAAGCGATAGAGGAAGAAACTTCTCTCCGTGCCGGTACGCGAGATTGCCGAAATTTTTACGCTTCTCCCGACGATATAGCCTTTATCTTCGTCGGGAGAGCCGTTTAAGCTTTTATTGCGCCATCACGTTGCACTTCAAAATAAAGCGATCTATACGGCGACATTTTCTAACGGGGCATTTACGAAAATCATAGTTTTCTAGGAATATAATCAATTCCTTACGTGCTGAGAAATTTTAACCCCTTTGTTGTACACTTTGTTGTGCAATTTTATCACTGAAAGTGATTTTAGTGGGGGTAACCTAGAAAATCGGGCCTCTTCAGGTGCGATGCTAATGCAACGAAAATTAGCGATTGGTTGATTTAGGTCACGTGATTCGCGAGGGGCGTGGGGTAGACCTCGAGTAGGAGTGGCGTTGTCTGGTAGATCTACTGAGCGATCGCGCCTGTAATTTGTTTTCTATCGATTCAAATGTTTGCATGTCGATAAAATTTTATGGCAAAAAAGTCGTCTTCATTTCCTAGTCAGAACAGTTGCTTCACTTTTCAGTGAGACGAATCGTACTGGGGTACAAGTCGTGCAGTTTTCTTCAAAGCCTCGATGTTTTAAAATTTCAGTTTTATAATAAAATCGAACTCTTGTCAGATTTAAAAATGAATTTCTTTATGTTACGAAATAATGGGCATTCACTTGTTAAATTCATTTCTGTAATTTCAGGTGGGAATTAAATATCTTCTTGTATATACAGGATAGGAAATAAATGAATTCTTGTTCTTCCCATCGCTGTTATTTAAATGAAGAAATTACAATATATTGTAATTAAAATTACGGTAGAAGTATGGATGAATAATGGATACAGAAAATGTCATTTCTGTCGTTCTACGTGAAAGCCAATTTTCCTAAAATGTATTTTCGAATGACAAAAAAAATTTAACAATGCAATAAAGTATGGAGATATAAAGAAATTAATTCTTCATACTCGTCTCACTTCATGTTCCGTAATTATACTTTCTCTTATAATTTACAATATAATCTATTTTCTACAATCGTCGTCAAAGATCTCAGAACAAGCACTATGTCTGTTAAACCGGAGGAAGGAAATAATACTTTATTATATATTTTACTTTACTTTTCTTTATTATGTACGCAATAATGTAACTTTATGCATTTTAATTTACTCTACTTTGTTGTATATGCAACGAAGAACGTAAAGTGTTTGTATCATAAAATATTCGGGATTCAAAGTAAAAAGTGTTTGAAGACACTCGTCGAATGGAAATGTGTCACCTCGTACTTGGATAATTTACAAAGATGATGCTGCGCGCAGTTGGCGTCGATTTTTCGATTCGTTTCCGTGAAATTCAGGTTGATTTATCAACGTATTGACAGAGTCTACTACCCAGTCTTATCGGAAATTTTCACGCGGCAGACTGCCGTGTTACGAGACGTGTGTTGTGCAACGCGTTCATGTCAGGCCAAGACACTGATTTCACGTCTACGTGCTTGTCCACTGAAATGCAATTGCATACACGATGCGGTGCATCGATAGCGGTGCTCGTATATCGAAGTCGAACATTATGCAACCCGGAAATAAATCGACTACTGTCAGATTCTGGAACGGGGAGGATCTTGCGCGTATACGACAGGAACAGAGATTATTTCAATAATGTTGTTTGCATGCGCGGATAGGAAAATTGCTAATGAATTGCGCGTCGTTTGTGAATTGGAATTATTCGTGTATATTGATGCAGAGGACATTTTTCATTACGTGTGATTCATCGTGGATATCTATGCGAATTCATTTTACGAGTTTAGTTTATTCCGTAAGAATTAGATCCAGTTAGGAACTATTAAAAACACTGTCGTGCAACAATAATTGAACCAAGCTATAGAGACCAATTATTTTAACATAATAAAATGTCTTCATAAAATTCTTTCAACAATTCTGTCAACTCTGAATTTTGTTAAAATGCAAAATAATTTTATCCAGCAATTGCTTCAATTCGATACATTCTCACCAGTAAAAAGAAAAACAAACCGAGCTGTAGAAAAATTGTTTCTTTTTTCCTTTGAATGAAAATTCAAACAGCTCTAGATTTCGACGGAACACTTCCGCGCAAAGTAACCAGAAGTTACGCACAATAAAAAGCAGACTGAGTCTTAAACGGGAACAAAGACACTGAAAAAATGAGCAGACAGGTGGAAAACGGAACGAAGTATATATACAGAGGCGAGCTTCGATACAGAAAATGCATGAAAAATTTGAGTTTCCCCATTACATATACCGTCTCTCCCTCATTCAGCTGAAATTTACTTTCGAAACCTCATTCGTTTCTCTCTCTGGTTGCAGTGCCGCGAGCCGTGTTAAAAGAACAATACCAAGGCGACGTGGAGGTGGACGAGGTGGATTTAATGCATCAGTTCGAGGAGGGGTTCGACAGGGCGGACTTCAGGGCCGAGTTCAGCCCAAGCCCGAACCTGGAAGGACCGCAATCGCAGCCGAGGGACAACGTTTCACGGAATTTCCCCACGGTCAGTTCATCCCCGCCGCGAGCCAGAACCAACAACGACGGTGAGTAACGAACATTAGTTGCTTCCTCTTGCTTAAACTCGTTCGAGGTTAAACTAATCTTCGTAATGCATCGCCCTGTGTGCGTGACATTTATCGCCAGTTTTGTCGTGATCTTGTATACGGCCAAATTGATTCGTCCGGCTCCAATTGATTGCGAGGAAAAAAAATCGTACGATAGAAATGATTTTCCAACTTTCACGCGATAGTTGGCAAAGTCGATGAAAATTTGAAGGAATTTTTATAGCAAAATCAAAGAACAGAAATTTAAAATTTTCAATCTGTTGTTACTATTTTGGAATTTCTGAAGAATATTTCAAAGTTTGGAGAATGTATCTATAGTAAATTTTAAGAAATTGATTTGTATTCGTTTGTTTGTTAAAAGTAGAAAGTATAAAGATTACAACACCGTGTACGGTAAAAATTTCAATTCACAGAAATTTCATTATTTTCGTAGAATGAATTAAAGTTTCATGCTATTAAATGTAAATGAATGATTGACGAAAATGACTCCATGAAATGATTCTCACATTCTAGCGAGCACGTTCGAATCGAACTTGGCGCTTTCAAATCACTCGCACTCGAATTTATATAACGTTTATACACAGAGAGCGATGCATTTTTCTGTACAGAATGATTTTTGTAGGGAGAGATCACAGCAGTAAAATGATCTAGCTTCTTCTTAAACTCAAATCAGGATAAATCCAAATGGAGATCAAATTTTCTGCAAAACAAATCGCATTCGACAAAATCTTCAAAAAAATTTAGAAAATTGTATGTTCACTTGTTTCTTGATGAGTTCTCTCGCAAATTTGACGATATGATTCCACATAATCAGCAAAAAGATAAAGAGATGATTTTTATACATTCTCTCAAAATTCTCTTAGAATGAAAAAGAAAAAATTGTTTTTCTGTCGTGATCTCTTCAATTTCAATCTTACAGATATTTTTCGCCGCGCATGCACGTACCCTAGGTTTCCCGCCTTAGCATGATCGGTTGGGCTCGCACTGACACATGTCGTACACGTGCGTAAACGTGCGACATTAGTGAAACCGAAGTCGTTAGCAACTCGAACATTAACGCTCGAACGTAATTAAGGTTAATGCAACACCGACAACATTGCTTTATGATTTATACGCGTGTGCGGGTGTTACATGTACATATGTGTGTGTGTGTGTGTGTGTGTGTGTGGGTGTGGGTACGTACGTATGTACACAACTCTTATAGCGAAGCTATAGTCTGAATCGTGCTAGTCCACGACTACTGGCTTCCCAGTCTTGGCTAATAACGTTGGCGGTTTACCTGCTGCTAATAGGAAATCGATAGCGTAGAATTTGTAAACCAGAGAAGCTGTACATCGTGTTGCGGCCACGGAAAATAGGAGTCCAGATGCAGCAGGCGTCGTCGTTGCTCAAAGCGTGATACGGTTTCTGGAATCCGGTCAACGATCGGTCAACGATGGACCGCGTTCTGATAATTGCTAACCATTGTTTGCTGTCGTGCATAGACTCGGGACATTCCATCATCGTCGACGGTGAATGGTTCTTTTGTACGAGAGAGAGAATCGATCGCAAATTGTCTCGAGAAATATGTCTTCGTTTTGCTCGGATTAACTTTTCGCCTGGAGGAAATCTGACTCTTCGAGGAAATCGTAGAGAATTTAATAAATTTCGTCTGCCGAATTGCTGTAGGATATTTTTGTGGATTTGTGATAAATTGGTGTTTAAGCAGTGATATTTAAGGAAAAAGGATTAAGTAGAAAGAGAGCATCTCTCGTTCGAGTATACATAGTAGCCTAATTGATTTCGCCTCTTTCCTGCGCCAACGTACCAGCAGAGTAGACATTCGATTCTCCGCAGAGATTTGCAATCCGCTATCATTGAAACTTGGCAGATGCTGGAAAAGTGGATATCTGGCAGACGTCGATCTCTGTTGTCCAGGATAGTGTAGCTGCTATTACTTCAGAAACGTGTCATTGGTAGGCTGGTATTACTAATAGTAGCAGTGAATGGCGGAAATTTGAGGCAGGGATAGTGTCGACGCCAGGTCTGACCAATATAGGACGTTACTACTGCCTCGCTCGAACCAGTGCCAGAAAACTCCGGCAGAGAGTGTAACACACGTTGAAAATAAAATTCTTCCCGCGATTCGTTAAAACTTGCTCAACTGCTGTTTGAAAATTATCAACGATTCTCGTAAATTTTTTAACTACGCGTTCTTTGTAATTTTTCTGCCAGCATCGAAGCTTTTTAAAATAGACATTCACATCGATTTAAAAATTATTCCGTTACAACATAATGTTTGTATGTTTGATTGATACAGTTATTTTATTCCTATTTCACTCTTAAATTCTGTACTATACTCACTGTGTAGTAACACAAATACATGTTATTTTATACAGTTCTAAAAACGCTGATTCTGCATTGAACTGGAACGATGATACAAAATCAAATACGTAATATCAAGGAATATATCTAATTATGTTTAATGTACAAACATATAACTAATCATATATCTAATTACAACGTGACAAACGAAATGATAATATCTGTCGCGAGTGGCACGATCGTGTTTCACAGTATGAACCGACAATAACAATATCAATTACAAATACTGCTATCATCTCGCGTGGTTATCGAACTGTAACATTTCACCGTTAGGCGAAATTGTCGGATATTCAATTTCAATTTCAACGATTGCTTCCATACGGAACTGCACGTTTTCACGAATAATTCGCGCATCAGTCCACCTTATGCGACGACTATCCGCGCATTCACGAGCACGCAGGTCGCACCGTTAGAATTCCACGGGACAGCCTGCGCATTCGCAAATTAATTCAGACAATCGCGTCCGCCATCCATACTCTCGTTATTAAGATCCGATGCATTACTCTTCCCTCTCCCCGTCTCTCTTTCTCTCTTTCGCGTTGAATGCGTTTCTCTGCAAATTGAAAAAGAAGCACGAAGCTCCGCAGCCCTCTCCCTCCTTGCATCGAGTAAACAATACGCGTCGCGATACTACGCCGAAGTCTTTTCTAAGTGCTTTCCTCCCTCGTTTTTTTTCGACCTGCTCGAAAGAAACCTCCATACGAGAAACGCGAAGCGCGTTCACAGCCCCGTAGTTTCAAATAATGCGTCGTCGCAGCGAGATCGTCTGCCTGCACGATGTTTTCCTTTCTCTCTCCTGCCTCCCTCAGCTATGAAAAATCGTCGAGGGTGTAAAGATAGTCGTTGTTTCGCGCGTTTGGAATTTGTCGCGAGGATATTTCGAGATTCTGACGGGTTTAATTAGGCAGCGAAGTGGCAATCGCGTAGTAATTAATACAGCGTGAATTGTTGTGGAATTTCTGTAACCCAGAAAATCGGGGTGCAACGCTAATGCAACGAAAATTAGCGATTGGTTGATTTGGGTCACGTGATTCGCGAGAGGGCGTGAGGTAGACCTCGAGTAAGAGTGGCGTTGTCTGATACTGAGCTATCGCGCCTGTAATTTGTTTTTTATCGATTCAAATGTTTGCGTATCGATAAAATTTTATGGCAAAAAGTCGTCTTCATTTCCTAGTCAGAACAGTTGCTTTTGCGCCTTTCAGACGAATCGTACTGGCATACAAGTCGTGCAGTTTTTGGCGATACTATAATTTGCACATTTCGTATATATATTCACACGTTTCGTGCATTTTTAATTTTCTCACAAACGTAGTGCAAATTTAATTTCGTTGTTTGACCTACATGCAACTCTGTAATTCGAAAAATCTTCTTTCACTCTTTATGAATCTTACAAATATCGCTGAAATCACCATCGTGTCCGATAACTCTCAGTCGATCTTGCAAATCCCGCGTAATGCATTCTTCCCGCGCGCGATTAACGCGCATAAATCACAACCACTCGCGTGTACACGTGTTTCGGTGCAAGTACGTGAATTAGCGTCTACACGGTAGTGTTCAAACATAACCGTGTGACTGTAGTTGTGGGCACACCCTCGAGCCCGGCGTCGCTCCTTAATTAATCATCAGGCAAATTTACCTAGCTCCGGCAGAGGCGTCGACGATATTCCCCTTCCACTGTTATTTCATTTCAAATATTTATCGCTCGGCTCGACCAATTAATTCAACCGGTGATCGCGCGGCGACGCGTGTCCCTGATGATCATCCATGGGACTCGCCGTCGCGTGGTGAGGCGAAAAATTCGAGACACAAGAGGAGTAAAACAGGTTCCGTTCGGTGTCGGACGATCGGACCAATCTGACAAAAGGACAGAGCCCCTCCCCTCGAGTTGTTCGGAACTTGGAAAGCGATTTCCCCGAGCTAATTTCCCGTCCGTTGATTCCTTTAAACGGGACTCGCGTCGTCGCCGGCAAAAGCGTCGACGAGGACGGACGGAAGAAGAATGAACCGGGAGAAAGAGAGAGAGAGAGAGAGAGCCGGAGGAGGAACAGTTCGGCGGAACTTTGAATCGAAGGGAGTTTATTAAATGAAATAAAAAGAATTGGAAAAGGGAAGGGATGAATCTTGTTAATTGCTGGGAAATGAAGCGAACACCCCTGGTTCGGAATCGTTTCATGAGATGGTTCAATTGATCCTCTGTCTTTTTTCGTCTTCACTTTGAGGGATTGCGGACGATCGGTGAGAATCATCGAGAGCAGGATAATGAACAAAGGAGACGAAGGAAATGAGAAATATCAGAGGAATAAATATTGCAAATGGTATGATAGTTATTTGCGCAACTAACAATTAGAGATTCTTTCTAAAAAGTATATTGCACATTTCGTAAATGTTTTCGGAATGTTTCAGGCATTCGAATTATCTGAAATTATAACTTTTACATGGTACTGTATATCTATGAAATGTGAAAAGTGTTTATCGGAGATAAAATATTAATTATTTGAATATTCTGAAGCTACAAGTTTTACGTGAGATTACGTAAATAATGGTATTAAAAAATGAGATTTTTATTGATTTTCTGTAGATTTTCTGTCTAGTCTAATTTAATCGTTACAATTTTTGTCCTCAAAAGAAAAAAGAGAAAATACAAAAGTTAAAAATTTTAATTGAACGTACTAATGGACGCATTCGTATTATCTCAATTTCCACTATTATTCCCATTCTGTTGCGGCGTTCTTACGCGAAGCAAAATTGGATGCAGTTCAAGCATCAATGACAATTCCGCGCGAAATGGTATTGTGTCGCCGAGTGAAAGAGAAGATACGAAACGCTTCAGCCCCGAAAATTTCTAATTAGCCAGCAGTCCGGCGTTGAATTGTGTGACAAAATTGAATTGCGGAACTTGAATTTCAAAGATTCTTCCGCGAATCTTGGGAAGCTTTAATTGGAATTCTATTCACTCGGACACTTCCAGTCGCGAGTTCTCTCCGCCTTGCTTTCGGCACTTTCTTTCCAGATGCTCGAGCAGATCGACAGAGAGAAAGAGAGAGAGAGAGGGAGGGAGGGAGGGAGGGAGGGAAGAAAGAAACGGTTCCTTTATCCAAGAATTCTGTTTCTGTCTTCTTCTTTTTTTGTCGCGTTTAGTCGCTTGTTCGTATAACGCGTTTAATTTCATTTGAATACATTTGCACAGTGGCTAGAATGTTTGGAGTATCATATTAAACCACCTCCAGTGCCTTTACGTTACCTGGCAAATTGCGTTTAATACGTTTAACTCTGCTTTTGTTCACTTTGGAGCTTGAGGTTCCTTCAGTTTATTCGACGAGGGGTTTAATGTTTCGCCTAATTTCAATAGTCTAGTTGCTGTGTAAAGGGTAAGTGTTATTGATTCGACTAATTCAATTTACCCCCGTGCAAAATAAAGTTTCAACGTTTAACGTGAACCGTGTTTTTTCATTAATTGGAAACTTTCGAAAATGCGACTGTTTAAATTTCTTTAATATCGAGACGAATGTAGTTATTAAATTTCGGGTATTTTTGTGTATTTACATGTGAAATCTACGTGTGAAAAGTATTCAGAACAAAGTATTGGTTATGACGTTTGACAAACAAAACGTACACGTCTCCGTTATGTATATGTATATCTGAATTTGCATAAATTTCGTAATGTAATAGCATTCACTTTTTTTCTTAGTCAAAGTTAAAGTCAACTCTTGACTTCAAGACATAGATCCACCGAAACTTTAGATATATTCAAAGCTACCGAACTTTGGATCATTTTAATTGCATTACCGATGCGGCGAAAGTCACTCGTTCGAAAGTTTGCTTATTCATAAAATTTGTATTTCAAATTTCCGTGCAAGTTCGCTGTTCGTCGAATTTCTGTTTCGAGTTTCCACGTAATAAATAGCTAGTTTTTGGTATCTTGTATCGATGTCGAGCGAGGAAAATTCAAAACGAGCGTGGAAGGGCGCGCGGAACACGAGCGCTCTGTTACAGAATTACGTAATTGCATCCGCAAGGCGTCGCATATTCATGTACCTTCTACGGTTGGTGGTTAAATGTTAATTAACTTTAGCGGTAAAATAGAAGCTCTTTTCGCGAGATAATCTTTCACAGACAAGAGATCGGACAAAGAACCTGAAGAATTACAAATCCCGAATTTTCGTCAGAACTTTATGGAATATTTTACAATATTTCGTCCACGAGACGCGAAATGAAAATGAAAAATTCGCCAAGACAAATTCGCTTTTCAGTCGATTTACTATTGTGCAATTTTCAATCCGTTTAATGTGACTCCAATGAAGTTTGATACGAAAAACGGCTAACTCAGAAACCTTCGTAGAATGATGTTTGCAAGAATGAAATGATCCCGAAAATTAAAAGAACAGAATTTTATAAATTTTATAAATTTTCCGCCACAACATGCTTCGTTTTCACAATTCAAAGTATTACTTCCCTCCCTGCTATCCCCCCGTAAAATTTCACGCATCTCTACTACAGTCCATTAAAACGCTTAAAACTTGATTTCCTTTTATGCGTATCGCGTCTCCTAATCCTCTAGACCCGCTTCAAACGGGCAAAATAGACGATCTCTCGGTCGTTTTGAAATTCACGGTGGCTTCTCGGTTTAGACTCGGGGCAACGTCTCAAAATACCGGAGAGGCTGGCGGTGGAAACGAAACTAGAATACGAGACACGAAGGCCGGAGAGAAAGACATTTACGAGATACTCGATTTACTCGAAGATAATCAACACAGACAGAGAGAGAGAGAGAGAGAGAGAGAGAGAGAGAGAGAGAGAGAGAAAGATGGAGTCACTGTGAAAGCCTGCAGCTGCACCGTATCCAGCAACCGCGTAATTATAGGTGCATACACCTAGGCTGCAGTCGAGTCCCCGGAACTGTTCTTGGACGAAAGCCCCCTAAGTTTCCGCGGTGGCTTTCGAAGCGTTATTCCGGGTTCCGGTTACGTGGCTTTAATGAGTTGGTCGCCGAACCGTGTATAATACAACGCGCGGGAACTACCGGCGGCCACTTTTGTCATCGTGATTTAAGTTGAACTCGGTCAAGTCAGCAGATTCGTCTCTTGCCTCTCTCGAAATTGCCTCGATGACAGGGTCCAAAGATGGATCGGCGTAGTATTTTAGAATTTTTAGAGTCTTCGGAAAGAGAGAGTCTCTTTCTTCTCTCTTCTTCTCCTTT
>KQ435851.1:379659-391968 GCA_001276565.1 Melipona quadrifasciata
ACTCTAATGTAAGGGAGAAAAAAATTCTTCATTAGTAATGATACAAGTATTTCGGATAATTGAATCGAGAATCTAATAATTGTTCCGATAGAATTGTCGTCATCTATCGAAATTTGATTTGTATTATATCGAGGAAAATTGCTTGAAAGTTGAGAAACGTTGGTCTGTAACGATCCGATATTAATTAGTTCAAGTAATTCAGATTGTCATTCAATTATCCAGTTGAACTATAAAATTCATTTTCAGTGCCACGACATCCCGCCAGAACTAATAACTAGTCCGCGCTATTGATCGCAAATTGATAGCGATAATTAATGGAAGTTAACTGGTAGAAAGAGCGCGTAGTTTCCGCCCGAGAGTATCGCATTCAGCGGAGTTTGAATAGACCAGCATAGGAGTGGAGAGACCGGACAAAAGCGTCTCGCGAAAATCGACCAAGTTTTCGAAAGTCTCTCTTGGTAATTAGCCCGATCATGGGTAAACAGAGTGTATTACCCCATTCATCGTTTGTCGCGTATAACCGTCCATCTATGCGATCAAATTGAATAGTTCGTAGCGAATCTGTGCAGTATTGACGAGTTGTAACGTAAACGGGTGATTCTCAATTGATGATCGCGTTAGCACGGTACGATAGTTTCTCGCATTGATACAACACTTGCCTAATGTCGTTGGAGTCGCGGACCCACGTACGAGTTGTTTGCGCAAAGGGGCGGATTAAAGAGCCACCCACCAGGGATCGGTGATTCGTTCTGGAACGTTGCGCGATCGAGTTTAATGGACGTTATTCTACGCACAATGGGAACTTCATTCAGTTACGTGGCGTCGTGACTTGAAGTTTAATCAGGCTGTTGCTTGGTATTCTTGGTATTTTTGGCGTTTCGTTGTTGCAGTTTTTATACATTTGTGGGAAATTCGAGGATGCGTGGAAGCATGTAAAATATTCGAGGATGGAGACCGTCGAATATTAATCATATATTTGTGTGATGAAACGTGAAGTGCATATGTACGCAATATACGTAAACATGCATTTTCTAATGTAAAACATGAATTCAGTTTTCTCTTCTTATCGAATAAGGTTGATGGTATTAATCATTCTCGTAGAAAACATCTACGAATAGTTCAATACCTTTTTTTTCAAATTCAATAATACAAAACGAAGAAAGGAAATATGTAAAATTCAAAATACAGTGTTTTTTTAATAAATTTACGCAATCGCATGTTTCTATACACACAATGATGTGTAAGTAAAGATTTAGTCTTGCTGCTAGATACCTTAAATTTTATTTATATATTTTTACATATTTTTAAAAACATTCGCTGAAAGTCTGGCTATGACATTTAATACTGAAAATAAATTTTCAGCTTATACACCGTTTCTTTGATAATTAAAAATATTAAATTGCACAAAGATCTACCTGTCGCCTAAACCGAAAAGAAGAAATTCCCAACGACGAACAAAGCACCAAAGTGCCAAACGAAACTTATTGTTGGCCGGATGTAGCCAGAGTACACGCCGATTCGTTCGTCAAACACTGAGCGAAGTAACCAACTCTGAAAGAAAGGAGTGAAAAAGCGTGCCAGCTTTATTAGCCGGATGAACGAAATTACTTTTTTCTGGGACGCGTGTCTATCGTCGTCGCCTCTTAATCCAATCAAACCCTCTCAAAATCCAATTTCCTCGAAGCGTGGCCCTTTTAATGCCACCCACGTCGTCGCCAGTTGCTGAAATTCTCCGCTCGACCTTGTTAAAATATGAAAGGGGGACCCACACCGCGCTGGATTATCGGCGTACCTTTGCCCTCGACACACCTACACGCTTGCTTCTTTTTTTTCCCCTCCCCTCTCTCCTCCTCTTTTTTCTCTTTCTCTCTTTGACGAGGCAAGTCGGGCCAACATCGAAAGAAGCCCGATCACGCGCTGAATGCAATAAAGCGATCGAACAGCGAACGATCTCGTTCGAATTCCTTTCTTTTGTAAACTGGAACTGCAAGAGTAAGAGGCAGAGAGGGGGAAAGAGAGAGAGAAAAGGGTGAACGAAACGAAGAACGAGAATGAAAAACAGAAGAGAAGGGATCGAGCGAGCGAAAACGAGCAGCTGGAAAATTTTCTTCTTTTTTCCCAGTAAGGAGCTATTATCGGGTCAGGGATTAATTAGTCTTATTCGAGAATACATACCCTGCAATGAAATCTTTATCAGACGTAGTTCTGGAATTCTCTGTTTCCCTTCCTTTTTCCCCTCTGAAACTTTTCCGCGTATAATATCGGAATATCTTCCGATATGTGTGTATGTGTGTGTGCGTGCGTGTGGTTAAAAGACGAAACAGATCGTAATTTTTTATTCGATGACTTTGCGCGCGGATGTATCCGATTCGCGGAGGAATTAGCAAGTGAATGGGCGATTGTGAGAAAGTTTCGCCGGCCGGGCTGAAAAGACTTTTTCGTAAAAAGGTTTACGATGATAATACAATGAGCACAAAGGAGTATACGGAGGGGTGGAAGATTAATTATCGGGTGGACGGGCGGGGAGAACGTGATGGTTAAGGGAATTCGAAAGAGTTGCGGGCATGAAACGGAAGTTTGAAAACCGAGTGTTTCCTGTAAATGAAGGCATTATGTGGGAAGAAAGCTCTTTTATACCGGGACGGAGAGTGAAAGAGAAGAAAGATGAATTAAAGATTGCATCGAAAACGTACATCAACATCAGCGCAGAGAGAGAGCCAACGATAAACGAGAAACAGGAAGCAGCGCAGGAACGTTGGAAAGCAGGAAATAAAAATGCGAGAGAAGATGTTGGCGTAGCGTATGAAGCGAATTAATTAAAAGGAGGAAAGAAAAGGAGGGGAAATTGGGCGGAATGTTCTTAGAAAGTGATGGAGCGTCTAACTGAGATAAAAGTAAACTAAAAATCGGGGGGAAACGCGAACGAATGAAACAAGTCTATTCGCGGTGAGTTTGAGCAAACGCTGAAAGAACCTAATGCATCGTGTAATGTAAAAGATAACCTCGGGAATGAAAGCGTGTATAGTTTGAAGAAATACTTGGATTAATGCGAAAGGAAGCCTTGATTTTTCTTGGCGAGAATAACCACGGCGATGTATCTGTGTGAAGATAATTCTTTGGCTCGTTTGGTTAGGGGAAAGTGAGCTGTTTAGTTTAAAAATAATATTTGAATTGTTCTGAAAGTTCTGAAAGTGAAGGCAGGTTGTTTGGATTTTATACTTTTGTAACGAAAATTACAGTGAGTTGTTGGTTAACGAACATAGACGATGCGCTACCCGAATTGTTCGTTAATCGATCATAAGTGGCAGTAAAATACAGTTTTACAAATCTTACACACAGCGTCGCAGTGTGAGGTATTCGTTGTCTGAACATGTGTTTATTGTCTGAACCACAGATTGCATCTTACGAGCTTTCGTGATTTGAAATACCGAAATACATAATAAAAAATCACTAGCTTTTTAGTACTCTACGTTTAAACAACAGTGAGTTGGGGAATTAGTGAATGCACCAGCAATATGATTTTTGAGACTTATTACGGTGTCCTCACACTTACAATACTCAAATGTAAAGCTCGTCTGTGATTACACCAAGTAAAATGATACAAGCAAAGTGCTTAATTGTATCGCCAGACTCCAAAATTTATTATTATATTGTTTATTATTTGACCAAGAACTACGTACAAAGGAGACTGACGTTTCGCAGTTCAATCTCAAACTTAAGTCCAAATCTAAACTCTAAAACGCAAGTATGAGCTTGAACTATGGAACTCTGTCTTCCAAACAACAATTGCGTTAACAATAAGTTCATCTCTCGCATACGAATGCAAATCTATATATGCAGTCACTCGCAGCCTTTCATACTAACGACACACTTGTCTAACTTGTATAACTTGAAAGTTATACGAAAATTGTACAATAATTCGCAGCCCTGCCAGCGCATTCTGTATCAAAGACACGTTTATTGAACTTGCAGTGACAATAACTAGTGCAATCACAGTAACAATAGTAACAAAGAACGAAAGAAGAGAGGAGAGAAAAGATTCCTAATTTCGTCCCAAGTTAAATAAACGTGCCTTTGTACAGAATACGCTCACGGTGAATTTACAGACATCAACTATCTTACGATTAACTGAAACTAAACGTACGCAATTTAAAGCTAAGGGTCTAGTAGTTTACTTATCAACTAATTGTACGTACAGTTCAGTTTAGATCGTGAAATAAAGAAAGGAAAGAAATTTCTTAGCTTGATAATTTGAACATTAAAGTTTGTAAAACGATATCAATTACTAAGTCCCACGCACGGGTCTCATTATAGTATATTGTAAATCAGTACTGTTTTATATATTTATCACACGAATAACGACTTGTATTGAATTTAAGTAATTTGTTAGAAAGGGAAAAGATATTCGTAAATAAGGCATAATTGTTTGATCAATCTAATGACTCTAATTTAAGATATCGAATAGATATTCTTGTTTAATTGGTAATGAGTCATTGTTTCATAGCCTCCATTAGTTTGAGGCAACAATAAATTTTACAAATTCTCGCGAAAGTGTTCATTGTCCGATTTATTCGTTAATCGATCATCCATTGCATATTGCTTCTATTCAAACATTTATAGGTAGTACTATTTTTGAAATATCGAAATACGTACCTTAATACATTCAAATGAACATTTTGCAAATAAATCCTATCATTTAGACAGATAGTAATAGATATTTTATTATATTATAAAATTCTTTCTTTATAAAATGGTACTTTACTTTCAATTGCTCGTGTTTTCCTTGTCACATTTCTTTTCCGACTGTGGCTGAAATAGACAGCAATTTAATGGATCATTTAGGGTCAACGAAAGTGGTTTAATCCAAATCAAGATCAACTATACAGTTCGCAACATATTCTTCGATTGTTAGTTCCAATCTCCCATTAAAATGAAAAAAAATGATAATAATAAATTCTTCGTATACAAAGTGAGAATTAAACCGAACCATTCATAAATCTCACCAATTTATATTCAAAGGCTACTGCATTTGGTACGCGCCTCCCCGCTTGTTCAACGCCAATTGACCCCCCAAAACCACGCATAACTGCAAAACAAAACGCAATTACCATTACCGTGAGCGTGATCGCGATCCCACCCGTGAGATCTCCGGTGTCACCGCACCAATCCGCATTCAAGCGAAATCCCGAAAATCAGTTCTACGAACGGTCCGTTCGACCGCGGTGCTTTAACGACCGTTTCCTCTCACGGCCCGAGCCGAGCGTTCTGTTACCGGCTCGCGCAGATAATTCAATCTTCTAATTAAAAGCGCCCACACATCCTCGACGGACGACCTGTTCCAGGATCCGAGCTCGGGGTTACAGATCGCGGAGGGATTAGAGGTCGTTCGCTAAGCTAAAGACGTACACGCGACGCGATAACGCTACGTAACGACGTCCCTGTTCATTGTCCTCGCTTTGATTTGAGACACGTGGTGGTTCCTCGACAAAAGGAACTAGGATTTTACGAAGCGAATCTCACCACGGTACGTCGGTATTTCTCGTAATAGGTGTTGTCCTGTTTTATCGCGCGATAAAGTTCTTCTCTTTCTTCCGTTTGTTTCGTTAGGATCTTTGTAGATTTTTGTTTAAATTCTGATCGTTTGTATTATTATTATCTCTGTCGAAAATAATATTTGGAATGAGTCGTTCTCGAGCTCATTTCACGTAAACACAGGCGTGAAAGAAAATTTGGAGAATACTTTGTGCTCGACTGTGTCACTATAAATACTTTGAAAGATATTTTGCAAGCACGAGCTAACGTAAAGAAATAAACTATGAACAATTCTACTGCGGGTGTTTGTGAGATTTTATATTTTCGCGATCAACCAAACAACTAAAGAAATGGAATGCGAATAGAAATTTGTCTCGTCTTTAGATATTTTTGCATAATCTTAAATTTTCCGAAGAATCGAACATAAAGTTTAATTGAGTAAAAACTCGACAAAACGCCCGTAGGACGACGACGTACTCTTTCGCGAAACGGGCGTAATTTTGCCGCGAATTTCATCGGGTGGTTAATTGAAGGTATAACGGGGGGGCGACGAGATGTCCCGCGACGGAGTCATTTCAAACTCGATCGTGTCATTTCCATCGTTGGCGAAGTTCTATCCGGCGCGCCTCCTGTCGTTTCATTTCACCGGCAAAGAAAATATTGGCAAAGTTTTCGACGGGAACGCCGCGTCCCTCTCTCGCATAATCTCTCGCGAACGATTAGATAAGCGAACTTAATAATTGATCTGCCAGCCTTCGGCCTTCGGGGGAAGCCTGGAGTGGAGCCCGCGTCAGTGACCAACGCGTCGGGACTTCCCTTTCGGCGAAATTAAATTTCCACGATCGATACGCGAAATGAATTTGCCGGAGTCGCGCGCGTCTCGATCCCGACCACCGGCAACAGGCTTAAAAATCGTGTCACGCTCGAAATTGAATTTTTTACCCGGCACTCTCCCACTGATATTCTTATATCCTTTGTTTGTCCTTCTAAGTTTCCGGATTCGATTGCAGTAAGCTCGATAACGACTTTTTTGTTCGATATGTCCGACGAGGAGGAAAAGAAAAAAACACACGCGCGTACGCGATTGAAAGATAATGCGCGTGGAAAATCGCTAAGCTCGCAATTGTCAGAAATTTCTTTGGTGTTACGAACATTAGACATAAAAGAACCATCGATGGGAACGATGTCGGTATTTCAAAACTGTTACAACTTTGTGAAAGAAGAAAAATCGTACGATGATTTATTTGGATTCGTTTTAAAGCGTAAAACCTCTAATTTACCGTTTTGAATTTCTTTCAAAGATACTTTGCGAAAGTGCGAGTGCTGTTCTTCGAAAAAATTCAAACATCCGTAAAAGCAATTTTTTTATCACTATGTTCAACTTGGTCTGCAAGGAAATTTCGTTCATATTTTTTGCTGTTGCTCTTAAAATAAAATTGTAACGGCGACGTGAAAGATATATACGCAGAATTTAGTCGGAACAAAGGAGGAAATAGGTTTGTAAGTCGCCTAGAACTCGCCGTTTCTTAAGAGGATCATTTCTATGAACCACACGTTCAACAATGACACAGTTTAACATTGAAACTTTCACTGTTTAATCTAGCTGAAAGTCTGCCGGTAACACGAGTCTTAAACTCGGGGCAACAGTTAAGTGAATAATTTAACGCGGAACGCGGAAAGTTTGCACATTGTCAAAGAGTTTCGTTGTTCCGTGCTGGCGAAGACATCGATCTCTATTAACTAATCCCTTTCGAAATCGAGTTTCTTTGAAATTCCCCGAATCTTCTGCTCACGACCTTTCAAACAAATTTCACACTTTAGCAGTCCCTTTCGTCCCCGTCAATGTAACTTTTAATCAATTGCTCACGCGCGCTCAATTCGCGACACCGTGAAACGACTCTTGATTTCCCGAATAAATTAAAATTGTCCTTTATTTTTCACAACGGCGAGAGGTCGCAGTCTTTCAACTCTCTCACGATTCCGGTTGAAATTTAATACAAGAGATTCTCTCGAAACGAAGCGGCAGAGAGTTGCAAACAAGTTGCGAACGAGTGAAGCAAGCCTTAAAGTTTCGAGATTTCGAAAAGAATTAAAATTTCCCTTGGTAGTAAACCTCGAAGTTTTTAAATTCCTTGGGGGGGGGGGAGGAGGAGGAAAAAAAAATTAGATGAAATAGATAAAAGAATTCCCTGGCGCGCGGTGGTTACTGTTTCATAGAAAAAGAATTAGGCGAAATTACAATTCCGAAGTGGATCAAAATACAAAGATCCCCGGGGATGATCCCGGTCCTATTTATCCGTGCAAATCAAACTAGACCGACGGGCTGGCAATTATCGAACAGCTGTCGGTGGTGTCAACGTCTAGCGTGTGGTAGCCGTGTTGCAGTTGCGCAAACTTTCGAGCCCTACGGGCCAGAATTCCTGCACACCCTCGGCAAGACCTCGTGATCGTCGGTAAACTTTACGACGTAGCGCGGAAACACGCTCGAATTTCCACGAAGAATACCAACGAGCTGCCCTCCTCCCTCCCCTGGTTATTACACTTTCACGTTCTGGTTATTACGTTTGTCACGCCGGATTATTTCGCTACACGTTTCCACCTTTTCCGCTCTTGAGCTTGAGCTTTTCATTCGTCGCAGCTCTTGTTAATTGCCATGGGAAACGAAATTTATCGTGAGCAATCAAAGGAACACACGTTTCTGAAGTTTTTAAATATTCTCGAACGCTCGTTGCTCTTGATACATCGTTAATATTTGATATTTGTATTAATAATTTTCTCCGACAATTATTTTCGTTATTCGAAGGAATCAAATAATTAAATTATCTACTTGTCAGTTATCGGAGATAGTAAAAGAATGATCCCCGGGTCATATTAACCTTGGAGCGTTCCGGTTCTTTTACCTCTTGTTGCTGCCGGGGTTAATTATCATTTAAGTAAATTATTGTCCAATTGCATCAGATGAACCGCGAATTATTGAGATTCACGTCATTAGATGGAAGATTGAACTATCGATGCCCGACTCGACATTAGTAACGAGAGTGTAGTAATATGCTGCGGCTGAAATCTAATTTCGATTAGACAACCATCACAGGCCAAATTTCCACGAATTGATTTACCGCACTCGATCGTCATTGAATGCATCGATATTATTTTGTAATGAATCAAATTTCCATGTGTAGATCGAAACATTTATTTGATCAAGATTATTAGGCTCGTAGTCCAAATTTCGAAAAACGAAGAGTGTTTGTTTAAAATTGAACTCCACCTGTTGTTCAAAAGATTTTGCGATTCATTTTGGTGAAATTTCTTTGTGAAATGTAATTTCCAATTTTACGTACTACAAGTATCATAAATTTCATTATATTTGTACATCTTGTCTAATAAAATAATAATACACTTGATATCGATTATAAATATTCTATACTAAAACACATTAAGAAATATATTTATTTTATAAATATACAAATTTACAAGTATTTTAAATCTCATTATACTTTTACATACAATAAGAGTCGTCTAATGACGCAAGAATAATATACTTGACATTTTCTATCAACATTGATTGTGAACGTTAAGAATCTAGGACTATATTTATTCTTCCGTGGAACAAATAGCAACCAAGCATTCCGAGCTAAACAATTACGTTACACGCATTTTACAACTCGTTAACCAATAAAAGCGCGTGGAGAGAACTTTCGAAAATCACGTTACACGTCGCAACATTCACCGCACCGTCGAACGAACTTCGTTGAAGAAAATCGCTCAAGCAGATAATTCTTCGACCGTTTTAATCGCCCCGCTAACCTAACCTTGCGCGTAATCCCAGCGAGAACGCGATCGAACCCACGTCAGAGCGCGAGAGTTTCGCCCTGTCTTAAATCGTCCGTAAAGCGTTCTCGATAATAACGCAAAGTACACACCGTGACGACGAAGATGTTCGACAAAAGAAACAAAAGAAAAAAGAACAAGAAAAAGAAACTTATTAGCTAACTAACGCCGGGTAACTTGGTTTCGAAGCGTCGCCAAGAAGTTTGCTCGAATCCCCGGGCACAAGTTGCACGCTGTTGCTTACCAGACCTGATAAACTTCGGGAAGTTGCGAGCGGAAAGCCTGCGTCTACAATTATTTTCCTTTTTCTCCTCTTCTTTTTCTTCTCCTCCTCCTCCTCCTCCTCCTCCTCCTCTTCCACTTCTTCTTCTTTTTCCTCGGGAAAAAACACCAGCTTGGAATTGTCTGTCGATCTAGCTACTCTCAATTCAAGAATAACGACAGACAGAGAAAGTTTAGTAGTTTTGTTGCGACGATTTTTCTGGAAATTCTGATTGTTCTATGCCTTTGAGAGAGAATTTATTTCTCGGCTGAGAAACACGAGTTCCCTGTCAGGAGCGCGATTTACGTGCAATTCTTGCATTTGTTTTGTAAACGAATTCGCGGTTACTCTCCATTTCAGATTCTTTCAACTAACTTTTCTGACGATAGTGACAAATTGATAAATAAATTTCTTTACCAATGATGGAGGAGAGAATGAGAAATAAATGGAACGATTCCATTGCGTCCGAAATGTTACTTTTAAAGCGAGTTCGTGTTACGATTGGTAATTAATGTTGTAATAGATTGTTAATTAAACAAATTAATTGAAAGGTAATCTATAACTGTAACAGTTATTGCAGTTTGATACGAGCTGAAAATACACGGAATATCGCGCAATAACGTCACTCGAGGAGCATTCTGTTATGTTTTACCACGCAGATCCAGCCATTTTAATTATCGAAGTCTTCGATTGTCACGAATGTTTCATAATGTTACGGGAGCAATTTGCTACGATGGTTTTCAATTTACGAAATGGGGCATACATGCGATTGTTTCAGATACGAGCGTGTCATTATTTTCGCCAAAATTACCGCCGAATCAACGTCAAATCTAATTTAGTCGTTCGTCGAAGAAAGTGAACTTTCGGAGAGGATGCTTCAAAAATTTGCAAAATTTGACTTGAATTTAAATTCAAAGAATCGATCGACGGATTGATTTAGTAATAAATTAAACGTAGTATGGTATTTAATTAAAAAAAAAAATCCTTCGTAATCCTTTCGAGGAGGTCATAAAATAAACGGTGGATTTATCGGTCGTGTCAAGAGTATCGGTTTCATCGAGCCATCGTACGCCATCCCGTATTAATTAACAATCACATTAACGCGTGGTACAGATTAATGTCCGGGAAGAAGCGATCGGTAGATGGACAATTAAACGTGATCCATAAATTGCTGTGGGAAACAAACGACAGCTCATTAAACATCCTAATAAGACACGTTACGTTCGACAAAACGATCGCACCATTATTACCAATAAAACAACGAAATTCTGGAAATACCTCTGCCTGTTTATTTGGAATTGCGTCGCTGTCCAGTAAATTCGATGCAGCTAAAAGTAACATTTTTGCAAGTTCTCTAATATTAATACTTATATTTTCGATGTTTTGACGTACTTTGGACTCTAGAGTTTCGAGACGCGCACCATTTTATGTTTGCGAGTCAAGATACTCTTGAGATTTTTCAAACAATTTGTTAAATTTATATATTAATATATTATATTATTATTATTATTATTATTAAATTATACATTTTTACGCAACTCACATTTGCTACCAAAGTAACAACCTTTCTTACGTTTAACAACTCACGTTGTTCCATCTTTTTCATCTTCGAACGAAACACCCGTAAAGCAAAATGCGTAAAATATTTAAAAAATATTAAATTTGCAAAATATCAGAGGATGAGAAAATATTAACGAAAAGTTGCAGAAGGTACCTCGAAATCGCGAGAAAGAGGTATCACATATGCCCCGTAAGTGGATCGATGAGAATTTGATAATTCGACGGACAGCTTGTCGAGCGTGAAAATTGTTTGCCGGACGATCGTTGTCCGATATCTTGCGCGTTTACATTATTTCCTCGCCGGGGAATCGGCACGCCGAGGCGGAACGGAATTTCCAAAGCAATTCCTATGGATCTAATCAGGATTAGATTCGGCTCATACTGTTCCCCTTGTATCGATAGCGGACCGCTGGACGATAGACCAATCGGTGATGGGACAATCGTCAGTACAACAGCGTACTAATACAGATGCTTCTGTTCTCGATATATACCGCCTGGCGTTTCAAACGCCATTAACGAGAATCAGTTGAACGGCGGTCTGTTAAGTGACGGCCTTTTTCACTGAATTCCTCGCATCCGCGCGACAATGGCTATTTAACCCTGGTGAACCATCGAACGAATGGCGAAGTGAACGCGCGAATCGAATTGAAATTGCATTTCTAGTATCTCGCGCTCTCGCGTGCTTTTTATTCGTAAATGTATTGACGGTGGAAGAGTGTACTACTGTTGTAAGTAACGACTATACCGACAATCGTAAACGTGTAGTGTAGCAAGTTGATAATTGCAGCTAAATGTAGGAAAATTGTGTTTGTGGTGAAAATTATGTCAATAAAAATGACACTTACTTTCAGAAATTTATGGTTTCATACCATTCGTGTGTTTTTTTTTTCTTTTAATGCAATTTTTGAACTTTAGAAGTTCTGATATCGCAACAATCCAATGTTTGTTAGATTTTATGGAAGTAAACAGGTTAGGTTTAGATTAGGTTTAGGTTAGGTCAATATTCAAATACGTAATTGCAATAATCTTGATACCAAGAATTTTACGATTTTACTCTTCAAAAAAGAGTGTATTATCTTTGAAGGAAATCGTAGTTATCGTAAAACTTGTCCAGTTTACGAGCAATT
>KQ435851.1:400239-453502 GCA_001276565.1 Melipona quadrifasciata
AAGACATTTTTAAGTCGAAGTTTATAATATCTAAACAAATTTATAAAACATCTAAATTAAATTGTAAGATCTTTGAACCTAAAATGGACGTGAAAGTCTCGTGTGCTGTGTGGAAATAGTTATTTAATTAGTTCTTTTTTTTTTTACAGTAATGACAATTATTTTAACAAGATGAAAAATTTCATTTACAAGAAAGGGGAGTGACGCTTGTATTTGAAATAATAGTTTCTATTTCCTGCGCAAATTATCTTCATTACTTTGTCGAACATGAAAGTGAAAAGGAATGAAGCATCACTGCCTGTTGAACAGTAATAAGAATAAATCTGCCAAGGGTAGCAGATCGATGTCCTATATGTACGTACAATAATTTATCATTGAAAAATATCAATTTTTTTTCCGACGAAAATCACGCACACACTTCTTTGAAAAGAAAGATAATACATATCTTTGCGCAAAACCGTGTACAGCAATAAACAATCGCAGTTCTTTCCATTCTAAGAGTCGTTTCTCCTTGTCGAAAGATCGAGAATACTGCCTAAAAAAAAAAAATAAAATAAAATATATCACTGCCTAGTTGATGAGGGAAATGAAATACGGGTCCTTTGTTACTAGCCAAATTTTTCTCAGATCTTCGCTCAGGTTGAACCACATTATCGACGTTTAACGATGATTCCTGACAAGAACGAACGTCGATAGCGTGGTTTGATAATAACTTTTCTAGTACGAACTTGTAGTATATTTGTCTCGTCGAGAAGACAAAAATAGAAAAGTTGGATGTTACGTACGGCTCAAAATGCAAATTTGTATTCTAGTGTCTTCTTAATCAATTTCCTAAATAATCAAAAATTATTTACAATGAAAATTAGTCACGAAAACTTCCAAGTTTATGATTTAAATTGTAATTCGAGTTGAATTACATACAACGCAAGTTATTATTTTCCATGTGTTATGAAATACTTCTCAATTTACGATAACGTTCTGAAAGATATTTCCAATTGGCTCAGTCGGTTTAATTCTTTCAAAGAACTGGTAAAAATTTGACAATGAAGTATTTGAGCGGCGCGTAACACCATCGTCATCAACACTGAAGACATTTACACTACTGGTTGACAGTATCGCTCAGATTTCTCTCGATTGAAGCTCGGTACACCGGAACGAACGGTCAGCGATCGAAGGATCAATATTGTAATTCGATGGACGAACGAAAACGACACGATCGAACGACACGAATCGACGATTGATCGATCGATCTCCCTAGAATAATTCTTAATCTCTAACTAGCACCGTAAGAAAAAAACAGAGAAAAAAAAAAGAGAGAAGACAAACGAATCACGTGGATCGAACACCTAGCTTCGATTTCGATAAATTCACTGGTGGTTAACTGTGTGTAAGGAAGTCGATCGATCTCAACGAAGTTACAGCGGTTTTGTATGTCGAATATACGCAACCAAAAAACAAACAAACAAAAAGAGGAACTTAAATGAAATAAAACGCACCGCGAGACGACTTTTATAGAGAAACAATCTGTATGTATATCACGCTGTACATAGGAACAATGTAATTTACTGTAATTGTTAAGAAATTTAAGCAGACAGAGAGAGAGAGAGAGAGAGAGTGAGAGTGTGAGTTTGCGTTGTATGTAAGAGAATATTATAGATCGAGGGATATAACGTAGTAGAAGGAGGTTTCGTAATCGAATAATTACTCTCTGTGCCATTGAATTCGATTAAACGATCGAGGATCTAAGTCCTTCGTGGTGTTTCCCGTGATCAATTGTGATCGATAGTCAGAATTTCTGGATACGCGCAGACTTTAATTGTTATTTAAATTTTATTGGAACACCGAAGACAGTTCTTTTGATAATTTTTCTTATTTAGGTCATGATTTAGTAACTTGTCCGTCTTTGACTTTTTTTTATATCAGTTGACAGATGTTGCTTAATTACTAAGCAAACTTTGCTCGCGTTAGTCAACTTCAGCCAAAGTACTGTCTGCTCGACTTTTAGTTATGAATAAATATCAATTTTTTTGAACCTCGATCTGATCTAAATAACATTGGAAACTTCTCGACCAAACGTCAAATTTCGTAACGATTTCACCAAAGTCATGGTGCCATCGCTATTTTCATTACGCTGAGAAGTTACAAGATTTAAACTGAGTCGTGTTATTTAGCACTTCTTCAATGGCACGAATTCTTTTTCGTGCTGATCGATTTTGTATAACTTTATATGAATCAGAGTGGCCATAATGTTAAACCTCGTTTTGTCAGTCGCGCTTGATATCAGTCTCACGTAATTAAAGATTTTACTTAAAAAGAAACAGAAGCTCTTAATTGTATTTTTAATTAATAGACAATGTCTTGTACACGAGTAAAATTTTGTATAGCTTGAATGAATTAGCTTCGTTAGTGCCATTGGTTCTTACATATGACCAATCCTTTTTTGTTTTAAGATGATAGTATAAATCTTAATTTGTACATTAATTCTTACGCCATAAGTTTGCATACTTACCGAAACGCTATATTTAATATTTAGGGATTTTCAATTTAATGATCCAACAGGTAATTGAATGGTTCATTGAAAAAGCGCAACGTATTCGTATATACTTATGTTTATTATAAAAAGAAAAGCAATACTTGTAAAATTACATTTAGAACTTAAAATTTCAAAGAATTGGAATTTCAAAATTCTCAGATTCTTTATTGATTATGTCGATAAAAAAGTTGTTCAACTTCCTCAGTCCTTGCAACAATTTAACACAGTTTTTAAATATTCTTTTCGATTAAAATTCATATTGCTCGGACACAACGCTCAAATAAAAACCGCGAAGGATGAAAATTACGTACTAACGTTAACGGAATGAACATCCTTTTACCCAACACGCGAATTTCAATTACCAATTATTTCATTCGAAATCCATCTCGAAAAAGATGATTCTCTCACGCGATTAAGCGGTCGAACGTAACAAAACACCTCACACACGACAATGGAACAATTCGCGCAACTTTTCGTGCAACAAACGATTTTACAAATGGCTGAATTCAACAATAGAACAACCAGCCATTCAACGTATTTCCGTACCATTAATGCTGCAAAATGATTCATTTTTACCGGGATGAGCGAAAAGAGAGAATTTCAACTAATTACACACATCACGGAAATACCATAATTTGAACAAATTTTTTCGGGGGAGGCGGAAAAATATTGGAAACTTGGAATATACTAGATAATTATAAATTATAAATTATCTAAATATACCAGATTAGATTATTATATTTGCAATTTTTATTATTTCTGTAATTTTTCACTATCTACTCAAAATCTATCTTTAGTTTATAGATAATTTCGATATTCTTGACACAAACTGCTTCGAATCGCGATACTTTTCAAACACACTCGCGTTATGTCAAGCACGCGCCAGTCAATGAGCCAGTCAATTATTAATTCGACGCATTCGAGAGAAGCGTGCGAAGGAGATCCGTGTTGTTCCGTTGATTAGGTTGGCTCGGCGGAAATATAATCCGCCATGGCCGTGTTTTTAATTGGTCTGGCTTAATTAAGCCACTCGTGCGGGATTGTAGCGAGTCGCGCGGGTCACCAGGAAAATTCTAATTGCCGGAAGAACGCTGGTTCTCCGCCATTTTATTCTCACTTCTCGGACATCCCGCGCGTTCTTTCTTTCTTTCATCGCCCGAGCCCGCCACATTTTTTTCAGTTTGACAAAAGGCGACTCGGTCACCCGAAAATTTCTTTACTGTGTTCTGATTTATCATCGCAAACGTTCGGATAAATGGATTCAACGTTGAGTGATACTTCATTTGGATGTTTAATTAATATCCGCATCTGTCTTTTCGATTAAACTTCAATCGATTCGGACGATCGTGTTACGACAGTGAAAAATTAGTCCACGCGAAGATACGCGAGTAATAAAATTATCTCGCGTATTTAATCGAGTTTGGGCAAAACTTTGAGAACCTCTTCCCCCGGGTTCGCTTGGAATTTCATATATCAGTGAGATCCTCTTCCAGAGGACACTGCGTTTCTTTAATGGAGGAGAAACGAATTTATAATATAAAATACGCGATAATTAATTTTATAACGCGATATTAAAATTTATAATATAAAAACTTACAAGTCGCGGAATTTACGTTTTCAATTGTACTACGATGCGAATTTTTTTCTTTTTTTCTTTTTAAAGTTTGTAGCAATTGTTCCAAAAGACGAAGATCACGCGCGAGATCACGCGCAGAGAATTTCGAATAACCAGCCGTGGGTGCGAGATAACCCCCATTGG
Organism: Melipona quadrifasciata; assembly: GCA_001276565.1. Classification (NCBI taxonomy): domain Eukaryota; kingdom Metazoa; phylum Arthropoda; class Insecta; order Hymenoptera; family Apidae; genus Melipona; species Melipona quadrifasciata. Next base: position 404,532 of record KQ435851.1, read on the forward strand.
CGCTAGCTCAACGAAATGAAAAATATGAAACTGAAAACGTAGGTACTCGATGAAACGTTACGATGTATCGATGTATCGCGATGTGTGAAATGGTTAATGTCGTTCGTAGATTCACATAACGCACCAGGTACTCAGTAAGCATTCTGTTTTTATAAATAAACCTTAAGCGTTAAGCGTGTAGCGTACACTGGTATCGTTGTCTCTTTCCATTTATTTAGTTCCGTAGAACAATCCCTCTTTCTACGTTTTGATCTTTCTTCTCGACATTTAACGTTACCAAAGAGACGAACTTTTATTTTCTTCTCTCGCTTGAGGTACTTGTACTTGCCACGTTTCAAGTGAAATTCCTTGATAGTCGGTAGTTGATTTTCTTCGAGTTTGTCGATACCGTTGTAAATTACCAAGGAGCGTCAACGCGAGAAACGAAAACGTTTTTATACGTCACGCGAAAGCATGATTACTGTTTCGACTAATGATTATTTATACCCACGTACCATTATATACAACTAAGAAAGCGTGTAGAACTGTACCAAAGACAAGTTGTCAACGCATCGATCGACAGAGGGTGTGATCACGGGGCTCAGAAATAAAGACACGAATCAATTTTGCTCTCGTGCGCATTATCGATTAAGTGATACAAGCTCCGATTTTTTTTATTAAGAAAAAAAAAAAATCTAATAAAATAAGAAAGATCTCAATAATAAAAGTTAGTTCCATTTAACAGTGAAGTCACGGGAAAATTATTTGGAATACTTGGAATTTCATATTTCTTTTCAACAGTTTTATTAACACAATCTGAGTTGCACAGAATATTCACTAGGACTTCACAATTCGTTCTGAAACCGAATGAATTCTGAAATTAAACAACAAAGTTTTATTTGTGATAAAAATGAAACAAATCTTTAAAAAGACCGCGACTTTTTAAAGCAAAGATCTTTCCCTTGTGTGAGTCATAATTTTCCCTCGAAATTGGCGCCACTTTGTCACCGTTCCTCGCCGAAATATTTCTCCCCTATCTCGCGAGCTTTCTTTCTGAGCGATCCAGATTACCTTGTATTGTCGAGGCGGCTTGTTCGAAGCGGAGTGCCTGATATCATTTCGCGAGAAGCATTTCCAAGAGAGGGCACGTGCTCGTCACTTAGCTCGCCGGTAAAATGCAAATATCCATTAAACGGATCCATTTCGTGGAAGTTGGGAGAACACGCGTGTCCCGTGTAATGCACAAATGGAACGGAACGCAACGTGATTTACCGCGACGGCCGGAAACGGGATTCCGTGACGGGAAACCCGCCCCGATGGAAAGGCTCACGACCCCCCAGTTGAAATTCACGAGAACTCGGATACTGTGCCTCGTGGAATTTCGGATTTTGAAACAGACCGTGACGGCAATGGCTGGCGGAACGTACAGTTTCCGAAAGACGAAACGTATCGTCGAAAATCTCACGAACACTACGCACGATCCACGCAGTTGTTCTTTCATCGATTCTTCTAATGTAATCCTATAAAGGAAACTGCAAATTTGTTACTATTCAGGATCCACAGGATCCACGTTTTCTACTTATTTGTCGAATTTTTCTTGATAGATTGAATCAAACGTTCAAATAATTTCTTCGCGCGAGACACGAGAGAAAATTTTCTAAAATTGTAATTACAAACGTACGATCAAATATGAATAAGGTAAGGTAAGGGGAAGGGACCTCACTTTGAAGAAATCAATCATATTCCCCGGAAAAGAGGGAAACGAAAATTATTTTCGTTTCACAATTATCGAGTGGAATACTTTATTTTACAAAAATTCGTATTTTTGTAACTGCACTTTGCAGAATGGGACATAGATGGAAAACTGCTTCGTCCATTAAATATTGCAGATGCCACTGTACTTTATGTATATTTTAAGCATTTTCTACGTTCTTGAGTCTCATATCGCGTAGTACCTTCTACCCGTGTAAAGGTTGAACATTTTACAAGACTATATTTCACAAGTATATTTAAGAAAAATAATCTCATATTTTCTGCGAAGAAAGTTTTCCAGTTGCACGAGCACGACGGAAGAAAATTTCAATAATTGATTTCGGAAGAAATTCGAAATATCAGCAAATAATAATTTCTGCAGAGAGTTTTCGCTTATTTTCGTCACTGCGTGACGAGTCGCTCCTTTTGTTTTTGTGTAAATCTTGCGCCACACGTATTGATCAACGTAAAACGAACGTAAAACTGGGCGGTGGAAAGGGCGACGGGGGCGAAAAAGTTTGACAGCAGTCGAGCAAGTTTTAGTATTTGTGGAAGGAGTCAGGGGTGTAGCTCGTTTCGAGAGAAACTTTCGAACGGTTTAGGTTAGGTTTGAGAGGACGTATTTATTGTTTGAATTGTTCGATCGATTCGATCGATTGCTCCGCGATTAAACGTTGCGAAATAAAAACAGCACGAACTCAACAAAGGTAGAAAAGCTTTCTACGTTTGTACGACTGTACACCGGGAAACTTTGTGCACGTTTGCAAATTAACAAAAAAAAAGTGCAGTCGTACAGATGCAAATACTTTGTGAAAAACTGCAGCGTGGTTTAGGTTAGGTTTAGGTTAGGTTTATATTATACTTTTGACATTTTGTCATTTAAAAAGTGATAATTGGCGTTGAACGACTGCTGCAATTAATCATTACTATTTTCTACGTTGTTGTTTCGTGATTGCAGAATTATTCATTTTATCTAAATATTGGATTTATATTTTCTTCCGAAAAGTATTATTGGTCCACAGAAATTAATATTACTTGGTGCACTATTTAATATTTTTTTACTAAAGCGGTAAAATCTGCGTGAATCTCCGAAAATCATTAAGATCGGTAGTAAAAAGTAAATATCTAATTTTCACTAAAAAAGAAAAAAGATCACATTCACTCATAAAGCACAAAATCAACAAACATTTATCCTACTCTCCTTATTTTCACCAGCTCAACGAACCTCTAAAATGGATCGTGAATAATTCACGCGATACACCAGGCAGTTAGTCACTTCCGGAGGATTGACGTATGGATCGGATCGACTAGATCTCGTCGAGGTGCTTCAAAGTGACACGTGCCCGCGTAAGGACCTGCTTCTTGCGAGATTTACCGAAACTTTTTGTATGACAAGCAGCGAGAGATGAACTTCATGATTGAGTGTGTGAGAGAACGAGAGAAAGAGAGGAATAAATATGAGAGAAAGGAGTGTGAAAAAAGCGCGACGAAGATGATCGGCGAGTTTTTATTGTAAGTACCTCTTGTTCGTAAGCACCTTGTAAATATCGCTGTATCATAAAGTAACCGTGTACCCTTCGAGTTCGACTCCTCCTCGATCTCGAATCGAAAAGAATAAAAAGAAAAGAAAAGAAAAGAAAAAATGGATCGAAGCGGGACAAGAGGGTTAATATCGAAAGAATCGTCGTTGTGTTCAAAGCTTTTATTATGGGGGAAAGGGAGACGCGGTGATATTCGCACGAAAGACTGAACAAGAAATGTTAGCCACGTGGGTAAACGGATGAGGCGAAAGTTTATCGAATCGTATAGCGAAATTATATTATAAGAAGCGTTATCGAATGATATTATTATTAATTATACATAGAGAAACGATGAGAGAGGGAGCGGATGTTTATAGGGATTTTAAAAATAGTAGAGTTTATATCTAACACGTGTACGGTGTATATCGACAATCGACATCGCGGAGGAAGTACGAAACAGTGTATCGTTCTGTTAACGTTTTTTGGAGCGAGTCTGAATCTTGAACGCACGACTAACGTTTCCAATTTGTGTAACTATCCCATAAATGATTTACAATTATAATAAATGAATTACGAAAAAGGGACACTATGTTCTTGTACGTGCCTACGATCTTTCACATGATACTTTGCGCCAGTCTTTATTCCCGAAATTTTGATTTGATTTTTCTTTAAGCAGAAAAAGTCAGAAATGCCCAAATATGTTCAGTTTGACTGAAAAAAAAAAGACTAGTCTGAAAAGTTTTTCATTGAAAGCAAAATTAAATTCAGTTATGTTGAAGTGTCATTACGTATTAAATACAAAATTTCGCGTTCCATAAAGCAGTTTGTGATTTTAATGATCGTTATAATTCAATCAAATTAATCAAGTCACAAGTGCGATTTAAAGTAATTAAATTGCAAAATACGAAGAATGAAATTACACTGTGAATATTCTGTTCCATTTTGTATTTCCCTTCACAGAAGGTTTCAAAGCAGAAACGAAAACACAACATTGGAACAGAGAGCAGACTATCCCCGTCGTATTTAACGTGTAACAATAATCGAGAACAGTCGAAACAGAGTCGTGCTCGAAATACATATATCAGTGGTGAGGACGACATTGAAGAATCGCGAGGAGCGAACTTATTGAAGATAGTATAGTCTTCCGGCCTGTATACTCGTGCGTCTTAATCATTGTGTGAATTCTGGGGTTGTTTCATCTTCTGCAACGAGTTCCCGTGGTAAGTACATTACACTTAATCGTATTTAATCTTATGTTATTACATATCATTGAAACAGGAAATATTAGGAGAGTGTTTTATACAAATTAGAACTTGAAAGAGATCGGATCGGATTCGGTTCGCGATCTGAAATTATCGAGTAATCCGAAAATTTTGCCGACATATTTTGAATGTTTCGAGATGTTTCGCGTTTCTGGAGAATTTTAGAGGACTCGTCAAAAAGTGTTGAAAAATTCCCACAAGTGATCCCATTTTTGGCTGGCTAGGTCGACCGAATGACCCCACTGTGCGATGTGTAGAAACGTGTTGCGCGTCGATTGCTCCCCAGGGTATGCAAATGATATACGAAGGTCGAAGCTTCCAGTCAGTTCGTTGTTCTATTCGCTAATTATTCGCAATTCACTTATTCATTGGACTGTAATAGCACGTACTGCCAACCATGCAACTGTTTGAATTTATTAGTAATTGTCTATGAGGAAAAACTGTGTGAATTTTTACTAAATAATCGGCAACTGGGATCGGTTTCGTCTCGTTTCGCTTAATTTGAAGAATCGTTTAATATCGTGAAATTGAAGAAACGCTAGCTACATTCACAAACTATAAAAATAATTTTCTTGGAACGTACGTTTTTGTTCCAACCCTAGATAGATAAATGTTGATTAAAAGTAATTATTAGGTTATTTTTATGAAAATTAAAAATGAAAACTTTATAAAAAATTGTTTCTTGCATTTATTACAAAATTTACTGTGTTTTGACTATTTGTACATCTTTTCCATGTTTCGTGCAATTTTGCATTTTAATATTTTTCATGATTGCACGAAAATGTAGTAATTAATCTCTCTGAATGGACTGGGTCTCTTTTTTCGTGTACAATGTTCGGGCGAAAGCATGAATTTTAAGTGACCGTGGATTTGGTTTTATTGCCAAGGTAGAGTGTCAAATTTTTTACTATATAAAGCAACTGGAAAACTTCTCTCGTGGAATTCTGGAATGTTTATCTTTCGCGAGATTTCCGTTGTTTTTGCGAAACGTGCATCAATCAAAGAAATTGGGACGGCTTGTTTGTCGAAACAACAGCAACAAGTAAATAAACGTGTAGTTCCTTTTTTCACGTAGCAGGGAAATCCTGTCTTTTATGCGTGTTTGAAGTCCTTAGGTTATTTAATCAGATTAACGCGTTAATGTTAGAAAAAGATTTTGTAATTGTATCTAAAAAGAGATCGTATACGCGTTTAATTAAAGTTTGATGATTCTTGACATAAAAATATATATTTCAAATTACACACCGTAATATAAAATATCGTATAATACATATTGCAAAGCATTTTAATTAACGAAATTAAATAATGAAAATAACGATAGTCATAAAAAGTTACGAGTACAAAGTACATATGTATGTATCAAGTCCAATATTGAACATTATCATGCACGCAAAATAAATATAAATCGCTTCATTTATATTTATGTAACTGCTCTTCAAATAAATAATTATTTGACAAATAGATTACAATTTTAAATATTGAAATTTGAATCTATGGATCAAATAAATTGAATTAGTAGAGATTATTTCTCCTGTAATAAATTCGAACTATTCATACAACTCGAGGACTCGCCCCGCGCCCTCTCACGAATCACGTGACTCAAATCAACCAATCGCTAATTTTCGTTGCATTAGCGTCGCACCTGAAGAGGCTTGATTTTCTTTACCCCCGTTACCCTCGCTAAAATCACTTTCAGTGATAAGGAAAAACGAGGGAGAGTTTATGTTCCTTTCCAAAAAAACTACCAGAAAAATTATTCAGAGAAACAAAGAATCTTTGGATAAGAAATTCCAACCGGAGAGTGCGCGAGAAATTGATACGAATCATGAACATAAATTCCGTTTAAATGAGCGATTCGAAATCGTACGAACGATATAGATCGCGATTGACGTTAACAAACCCCGTAAATTACTAATTTAACGATCGGTGATGGTGAGTTAGTAATTTCGGGATTAGGTTTACAGAAATTACAGCCGCAAACGAAATAGAAGCAACGTTTAACTATTGACCGATCGGTTCGGTTTCCGTTTTTGCACACGTGTGTGCTCGTTCACGTGACAAGTGAATTATTGATCGGCGCGGTTTGAAATGCAAAACGAGACATCGTATCTGTTTGATCGTACAATGACCACGAATATAATAACTAACGAGGTGGGGGACAGCTGGTCGCGATTAACTATTGTTAGCAAAACGATTCGTCGTGTTAGTCGATAGCAACAATTTCGTAGTCAACGTACGGTGATTCGACTTTCGAATTGTATAATAACTGAAATAGTTGATTCACGGTCGGTTTGTTCAACACTCGTACCGTTTCTATCGTCTTTGTTGAATAAATAATGGAACCTGTTCTTTTTCCGACCGAGTCGTCGGATATATCTCATTATCTCTTCGTCGTACGCGAGTATTGGGAAACGATGAAGAATTTCTCAACTTTGAAAAGTTGCAGAAACGAGATAAAATCAGTCACGCTATCGTCGAGGGATTATATTTTAAATCGTCGCGTTTCCGTTAATTGCGCGTATTCGAAAAATAACGTGGATTTATGAATAGAATCTTCCCCCTGTTTACGACAAGTTCATTGAATATGAATGTAATTTCGTCGCTTCTGTTCCGTTATCACGAATAACGGGGGAAAATTTTGCCTGCCACTCGTTAAATGTGAATTTTTCCGTTAAGGGATCTGTATTAAAGAATTACTATTCGTAAATTGAAAATCGAGGAAATTTCTTTTCAAAACAATAATCGACAGGAAACCAAACCGAATACAACGTTTCAACGTTTCAACCGTGAACTTCGAGAATTAAAGAAAGAAAGAGAACGAAGGAAAACGAACTCGCGTTTGTCCGTAATTTCTGCGAAATGTCAACCGGCTCACCGTCAAATCCGTTCCGCGAAAAGAAATCTATTCGACAGCAGTATCACGGCAATTTACCCCGTTTCACAACGTTTCGCAACGGTGACTTTAAAATTGCATGCAAATTCCACGCCGGGACAACCTTGCCGCCGACGACCGCGTGCAACGCGTGTGTTTCGTTGCACGCGGTGTATTATTGGCCACGTTGATTTCAAAATCAGCCGGAAAATTCAGCCATGCAAGCCACGTTTAAATCATTACCTCCTCCGCACGATGGTCTATTGAACGCCGCGCGAAAAGAAAATTACACACACACAGCGTTCGGTAACGATCACCCACGTAGATTAAATTCGCAATGTAACATTCGACAGTCGGTGACGAAACTTGCAGAAACTCGAAGAAAAGTTAGTTACGACTTTTGGTGACTGGTGTGAGTATAGAAAGTATCAATTCAATTAGCTTTATAATTGATTAAATCGTCATTTGATTCGAACTATTCGGTGAGATACGAGCCATTCAAGTGATAATTTCGACAATTTCTCAATTACAGTGTCAGAGTGTTTTGGTCAGTGCTTAATTTTTGGAAAATCGAACTTTAATCGAGCGTGTGTTTTTTCTTACAATTTCAACACTCTCTTTGGAGTGAAGCTAGATAATAAAATTAAACACTGCGAAAATGAATTATCTACGTGGTTTTAATTAATTTGCAACATTGATGCTATTTTATTTCGTTTAATTCAAACTAGAAAATAAAATTAAACATTCCAACAATTAATAGTTTATGTAATCTAAACGTAAATCTATGCTGTCGGTTATAAATAGCAGATTAATTTTCAGTAAAAATATTCTCATAAAATAATTATTTTTATCATAACAAATCATTGGTATCACTGATCTATGTTTCACGATAACATTTTTCAAGAACGAAATTGATGATAGTAAATGCGTAAATAATGCGATTATCGTCAATTTGATAATTTTACTGTTGTATCGTTCCTTATTTTGTTAAAAAAATAATCGCGATCGGTGTTGCATCGAGGCAGGTAAGTTTCACTGGATCGGATTAATTCATTAGCTATATAACGAGCAGTCGCTGTGACGTGGATTTCCGTGTCAGTGTTCTCGTGAAATTGGACTGCTGAGTGGAAACTATTAGCCGCACGAAGCGTGTATTTTAACTGTTAGAATGTCAAAATATCGTTTCTTTTCATCACTGTTTCCAGTAATCACTTATCTTTGTCAAAATAAATTAGATTAGAAATTGATACATTAATTGAAAAAAAAAAATCATTAATCATAACAATATCCCTCTTTATTCATTAATTGTATAATGTATTTAGTAAATTAAAGTACTAAAGATGGATTCGTTGTACATAAGGACTCAAAGGTAACAATTAAATTTTAGATAAAAGCTGCGAGGACTCAATTAAAGTTATTTATTTCTCTTTTATATTTATGAAAATTTCATACGAAAATATGTAGAAGCAGAAATTGACGATAAATACGATTTATACCTGTCGTTTTGAATTAAACGAGATATTTCGCAGAAATAATTACCGAAATGAAAGCGGAAAGGTTTGGAATTTTGTTGACAATTTAATTTCAAGCGTCGTTGATATTTGAATCATTTGCGCTCGGTGCGCGTGAAATTTTTTTAATGTTGAACAATTGATTCTTCCTCCTTCTGAGAATCATTCGACGAACTGCCTTTCGATAAAATGCTGCCGACGTAATCGAAGAAAATTCGTTGGAAGTACGAATAGTTATTGCAACGTTACAAATTAATATGCAAACACCATTACCAGCTGTTGAACTTTCTGAATTGTTCCAGTTCTATAATGGAACGCTTTAATTGCACTAGAACTTAGAATATTTAACAGCTCTTTAGAGGTACGGCGAAATTCCGGATTAAACGTAGTCTTGGCGTTTCATTTGAGCTAAATTTTGTCCAATCGCGTGCACTTTTTTCCAACTTCGAACGTATTAAAAATTTAATTAAAAATTAAAATTATTGAAAGACGAGACGTTAGTATTTCATTTTCATAAAATTCTATTCTGTAACATTATTTTACAAAATAACCTCCGCGGTCTGAAGTTGCTCGACAGCAATTGATTTTTTACACGTTGTTCACGTTCAAGAGAAGAGGGTTCCACGAATTCCACGAGAACGATAAAAAAAAGAAGTCACGCGGAAGAAAGTTTCGTTTCTCCACGATAGACAAAGAGCTAACTAAAAAACTTTTCACGCGACGTGAAAAGCATTTCTTGGCATGGAAATGGAAATGAAAAATTAAAAACGTTCGAAGCATTTCTGCGTTGCTCTGGCGGGCATGCAAAATTAAAGGATTGTTTAATTTTCGATGAAAAGTCGTCCATATTCAAACTATCGTAACTCCATGAGAAAAGAATCGTACAACACGCTCGCTTTGAAGCATGAAGCCTCCACTTGTGAAAAATATTCTTTCTTTCAAAAATATTTCCACATCGTTTCAAAGGAAATAAACGAAGACAGATTTCTGTTTCGAAAATTCTACAAATTCAGTACCTCTCTGAACGCTGAAAATATATTTTCGTGATAATAAATTTACAGATGATCTCAAACAATTTTTATACAAAAATAAACAATTGAATAAAGTAATAACGAAATACCATCTATTTCATATTGCCAATTATTGAAATATGAAATGACTGTCAGAAATTTCTGGCGAAGTAACAAAATTAAGTTCAAATATTAATAAATTATTTCTGACTATTTCATTCGGATTTATGAATAATGAATTTGAAATAAATTGGTCGGTCCAACGTGACGGTTCAATAAATGAATCAACTCTGCGACAAATTAAAGAGGAGGTTCGTGATTTAATTTAGGAAAGAATAGAGCTACCTGTGTAAATATTTAGTGCAATGATCATCGTCATTCTTGCTTCGTCGATTATTTCAACTGTAATTAACATTGTTAACTATAACATGTCCCGCATTACAGAATCATTTTCCCTTCTTCTGTTTCACTGGATAATTAACGTAAACTCGTAATTATTGCATCTGTTCTATTAATCGAATTTATCCTTTCTGCAATGGAATTATTCAAAGCCGTCGAAAGTCGTTAAAATTTTATCGAATCTATTCAAACATACCCAGAATGAAGCTTCTATTAATTCGCGAAGCAGAATTACAAATGAAATGGATCATTTCCGCATACAAAGAGGTTAAATATAAAACAAAATTAATGATAGAACGAAATAGAATAGAATAAAATAAATAGAACGAAACAGAATAGAACAGAATAAAATATTAATAATAGAACGAGAGCTCTCTTTCGCCGGCAGAGATTCGACGTAACAAATTATTTCGTCCCCGCTAATAGCTGTTCGACTTAACTCCAATCAATTAATCACCAGGGCTGCGCACGTTACTCCTGCATGGCGTGAAATAACGAACGAAACCTCTCGGTTAGTCTGGGACGAACCGATGGCGGTTAATAATTAATTTCGTAGCGGCGTTGCTACTTCTCAATTTCCTGCGTCGTCGCGCGGATCGCCTCGCCCCTGTTTTCATCATCCCTTATTTCGCGTCTCGCTGACCTGTCATCGTTAATAGATGGACTTCTGTTAATCAAGAACGCGACACCGTTGTAATTTGCGACGCTCCGCGTCGAGACGTCGCGTTCGTCCCCGTAAATCGACAGCCGACTGCAAAGCGCACGCTGAAATTATTCCCAAAGAGCTGCCACACGTACTAATGGGATCTGTGACGTTTCTCGAATCTGTATACCGAAGTTCGAATCACTGTTCGAAATTCTTCAAAGTTCAAATTTCTCGAGAATCGAAGATCTTCTGCAATTCCAGATTTTTTGAACTTTCCCTCGACGGGGACTGTTGTTCGAAAAAGCAATTAGAAAGCTCGCGAAATACCGAGTGTCTGCGCGATTTGATATTTTTCTGAAGATAAAGGAATGGAATCCTTATTAAATATTGTAGGAAGGAAAATTATTTATTAAATATTGTAAATGTTATAAAATAGAAAATTTACTAAATATCATAGAAAGTATCCTTATATAGGTTTTTCATGAAAATCCGCAATTGTGGAGACTTTCAAGGCATTCAAGACGGCCAATCACGATCGACGTGATTCCAGATTCGAGATATCTCGAATCTCATTGCAGACCACGCGCTCCTTCTAAATTCATCGCGTTGTTTATTTTAATTAGGGTTTTAATATTCGCCATTCTGTTTCGCGCGCTTCTGTCAGATTGATTCGCCGATTTAATGGAACGTTACGGAAAAGCTGGCTGTTTTCCTGATAAACATAAGCGAAAGTTGGTTTTGGTTTTATAGTGTATAACGGTGTGTGCAATAGGAGGATGTGCCAGTGGATGTTATTGCTGGCTAAAGTGTTGCAATAAATTTTCATAGGCTCGATTGAATGCTGCGTTCGCATTGCCATAGATAGGGAAATTAGAACGCTGGAATGAATGGAGAAGGTTTCGATAGGGGAAAAAAGAAACGAGGATTACTAGAATATTAATGAAATATTATAGAAAATTGTAGTCTTTGAAAAATCTCCCCGCGTGCTATATAATAAAATATAGAGCGGAGAATCTGTGTCAGAGAATGTTAATGAAATATTTCTTTCATCGAAAATTATTGCTCGAGATATTTCTAAAAACACTCGTGGTATCACAGACGGGGAAATTAGAATGTTAGATTTAAATAGAGGAATTTTGATCTAGGAAATATAATTTCGAAAATTATTGATTTTACTAATAGGATTATATCTTTCAAATTGCCTGTTTAAATTCGTTTCAATTTATTTCATTTAACCACATTCTACTCAAAGTTTCGCACAATTTCGTCCGTCATTTTGTGAAAAGCTCAATTTCAAAGGACACGGCCGGCAGCTAAAGATTAATCTCGAAACGAATCAATACATCATCGGAGAAACGTGGCGAATGAAAAAGTGTTCCTCCCTTTCTACAAGAGGACGAAGATCATATCCTGCTTAAACGTAATCCATAATCGCACATCTTTCTTCTTTTCGGGACGGATAGATGGGATATACATACACAAAGAGAGAGATAGATTACGTTTCAATTATATCCATACTCTGTCTTGAAAACTAATTCTACGTCTCATAAAATGCAAAAATATGTCAAATTTGTATTCTAGGAATTTCTCTTCACCTCCGAATATTTTCATATATGGGCTACGTATTTTCCTCTCTCAATTCCTATTTTACAAATCTCCTTTTACTGCCAGATAAACTACACAGAAATTCCCAGAACGCATTTGGTCCAGCCAAAACCTTATCCGCATATTCTATTTTCACACCCTATTTGGCCCTTTGTCGTGCTGCTAATACTCGATGCTCGCTCACTATAAACATACATACCAAATTTCCAATCCTACGATATTGCAAAGATATACTAGAGAAATACATCGGAAAATCGAAATACGTCTAAACATTTTTCTCGACGTTATAAATTACCGCGTTTGAAGAATATCGATATCGTAACACTTTCCAAAGTGTTGATCGAACGAAACATAGAGAATTAAGTGAAACTTAAAGAGAAATGATCGAGTTCGCAGAGTGAGACATTTGGATAAAGTTTCCACGTTTCCGAACTCTTCGAAATCTCTCGAAGTATTCTAATAAAAAAACAGATCCGCTTGCAGCAGATGTTTACAGGGTTTTCTCTATCAAGCCGACGTCTTGTTGGATGAAAGGAGAAATAAAAGAACTGCGAGAGGGAGAGACGAGCTGCCGGAGGGATGAGCGTTTCGCGCGAGGCTCTTTCTCGCGAGGCTGCGACGCGCGAAATAAGGTCAGGAAGGGACGAAGTCCTGAAATTGATGTGCATGCCGTGGCGCGCACCTGCCACGACCTACTTCCCTCTTCCTCCCTTCTAGAAAACGTTAGAAAAACCGTGGCCGATAAACGAAACGACGTCTCGTCCTGGCCCCTTGTCTCCGCTGCACGGCGGATCCGCCCAATTTGCGTCGATGACCGTTGCAATTAGACTAATTAGCGCAGCGAGCTTCCTCCCACCCCCCGCCCGATCCTCGAGCTTTTGCCCGTGCGTTTGCTCGGTCAATTACATTTACGATAATTGCCACGGCTCTAAACAAAATACGATCGGGTCGGGGCTCTCGGGGCGTTTAAACTTTTAACACCCAAAACCATCACCGACGGTCAGAATGACCAATTCGCGAACGTTTATCGACTCTTATTGATTCGCAGCCGAGCGTCGTTGCGAGAGCTTGCCGCGGATTTTCCTGCATTCATGGCGAATTTAAATATGAACGCGACGCGCAGGAATACGGGAGACGTGCAATATTCAGGGGGTGAGGATGAAATTTGAGGTTGTTACTTAGTAAAGGTGCATCTTCATGGAACGTGCGAATCTTTTACTCAGAAGTATTAATCGGAGACCTGTCAGGGATTCTTCGCTGTTTCATCGTTCTTATTTGTCTCGCATTCTTCATCGTTTATTGTTCCTTGAGAAGTATTTGTTATTTAGTATCTTCGAAATCGTTTCTTCTCTCCCTTTGCGTCACGCGTCTTTTTTCGCTGCGACTTTTCAAAATAGAAGTTAATTCGAGTAATTTTTTGCTATTTCCTGTGGAACGTGCACGCTCGATCGATTACTGATGAATTTCGGAAATTGATAGTACATAGAATCCCGTCGACATTCACTCTACGATTTTTATATAACTTCATCGTCGAGTTTATTTTCGCGTTTAATGTGCACGTGGTGTGTTCAGACGGTAAAAACATTCAATTCATCGCGTAAAGATCGACGATTTTCAATCTTCGTTTAATTTTTTAATCTGCATTTCCATTTTACGGAGCAATGGAGTACACGTATTGCGGATATAAATACAGAGAACAATTTTTCTTCGAAGATAAAATACAAGGTCGCAAATGATCTTGTGGAGCGAATGGTCAAAAACGATAGGATATTACAGCTATCATCTCATAAATGTAAATTCACATAATATGCGCGAATGACGTCCATAACATTATGTAAGCGCGTCGTAAGACCATTTCCTATTTCCTTTCCGCCTTCTTTTATTTTCTCTTTCTTTCTTCAACTGAATGAAGTTCTCTGTTGGTCATGAGACAAAAGCACAAAAATTTTACAGATTTTTCTGAGTAAATATTATCCCGAATGTTTAGCTATTGTAGAAAGTGTCATCAGAGAATTAAAATTTTAAACGTACGCAAAGCATGGCATAATTTCAAATTATTATTAACTTGGTTAATTTAACTTTCCAAATTTTAGATCATTTCAAAAACTACGTTAATATTTATTTAATTGATTTGAAGAGTAGTGCAACTTTATCAATTTTGCAACTTTATCATAATTTCGCTAATATCATTTCTCGTACCTCGAATATTCCGAAAATTTCATTAATTTTCACGAGTAACTGGCACAGATTTAATCTGAACGCTCCTATTGACGCATAATTAGTCGCGTCCTGCGAGAAGTAACGTTCCAGAGCTCGCTAGAAATCTCAGGAATTAAGTATAAAAAGCGAAAGGCGAGCGAGTAAAAAGTGAGGAACGGTTTCGAGCACTGCTGCATAATAGCATCACGCAAAGTTGCTCGAACAGCGATTGCAGTATTACGCAATTTAGGAACGGGAAAACATTTCTATATTTTTGCATCTACTTGCCCCACTTTCTTGCAAAACGCTTTGCCTCTGACCCGTAAGTGAAAAATAAATATTGAAATGTTCCAAAGTGGCTCCCTCTAATACCTGACGCGTTTTCTACAAATTTCTTCTCGAACGCAACTTTTCAACGTTGACTCTTTCCGTTAAAATCTATCCTCCGTTTCAAGGAATGTCCAACCAACGTTCAATATATATTTATCGCACGGTGATATTTTAGATCAATTTTTGCACGTTTGCAAGATTGATGGAATAGATTTTTCGTGCAATTTAAATATTCTGTTATTTTTGCCCGTCTTTATTTCGCGTTGATTTAACATTTTGTTGATTTTTACCATTGAAAATGATATCAAACGATCAAACGGGGAAGATTTCTTCTCCATTTTTATATATTTAGGAATTTTTATATGGAGCTGAATAGTTTCCAAAAAAAAAAAGAAACGTCTCAAAGTATCTAAATTAAAAAAATTAAACAAATTGACATGGTTTCTCGTAAAAGTCGCAAAAACGTAACAAAGCAATTGAGAAACGGAAAAGTAATAAATTCGTAACGGTAGAGTGCAGATGAGAAAAGAGACAACGAATAAAACGTATAAAGTTTGCATTGATCAAGGTATTTTTCACGATATTTTTCTCGTTGAGTGACGCCCTCAAAGAAACGCGAAATACATCAGAAATAAAAATATCATCTGCGTCGTCAATGTGAAAAATTAATTCGCACAAATTGCGAAGAATCAATTGTGCGAAACGCTGAAAGCAATTTCACCGAGTTCGAAACAATTGCGTGCAATTTCCCGTTCGTAATGGCAGCCGGTTCATAATTTCATTGATACAAACGGAAGGGAACGAGGAACTCGAAATTAGCGTGAAAAAGAAATTTTATTGCACCTCGCGTGGAACTTCGCAATGTACAATTTAATTCGCGTGAAAGCGCGTGGCATTAAGATTTGTGAAATACAAATGGATTAAACCGAAAACAGGGGAAGGGTTAACGTTTCACTCGTGCGCAGGGATATTAAGAACGTGAAACAGAAAGAGAAAGATCGCTTCGCGATATTTTTCGTTCGTATTATTCCTCGTTAATTCCGAATTCTGTCAAATATTTACACGGTGATGTTACATTAATCTTTGTATTATTTTGCGGGAGACTCGTAAATCAAATAATTTACCAACTATGGCTGCGCCATTTCTCTGCATTCTTGAAAATTAATAAAAGAAACGGCGGAGGGAGAGAACGCATGACTCGGAATAATCGCAAGATAAATCAACCGAGTAGCGGCATAAATCTTCAAAGGGTGAAGTCACGTGTGCACGATGGTGCCTCGAGTGAACCGTGCACTCTCACGAAAGCAACAGTTTCTTCCATGCACAAGATCATGCCGTTTCATTAACCTCTGATTCAGTTTGTTTCGCATGGCTCGAGCAATTCATTATAGTCGAAACGAATAAATAGATGAATGAAACGAACACCGATTAGTGCGGCTGAAACTCAAATAAATTAACTAGGGATTATTTATTTATAGGTGGCGAATTTAAATTTTTGCCTAAATATTTTAACTACTCGTCGTACTTTGGATAATTCGTACTTTCTTTTATACGTAATTCGTATTTTTTCCTTTTTCTTCTTTTATGTCGTACGCGTTCTGTTTTTTGCAGTTTCACGTTTCGTACAAATACGTATAAAATGATATTCCGTGATCTGATTTACCAGGATAAGTTTTAGAAGATCCTAAGATTTAGGATCAAGATTTGTTCAAATGTTTATCAGAGTAATTAAAAAGTCTCGCAAGAGTCTCCAAACATTCACTCGCACCCTTTAACGCGTTCGTCGCCTGATTGATCCTCAATCGGATAGGCTGACTCTCGACTGGGGCATTAAGGCAATTACTCGATCGATAACCGGTTTAAGATATACCGTCAAGAGTCCATTGACAGGCATCTAAATGGAGGAACCATGCAAATATCTGTGTCCAGCTCTCTGGCCAATTGTACCATAGACTCTCCTCGATTGAGAGCGACTAGAACAGGACACGGAGGAGAGACGGCGAACAGACCGAGCGTATAAGAAGCGTATTTGCATGAAATTGCATCAGAATGTACGATGAGTGTCGGTTGAACCGCTGTTGGTCGCACCCTAAGGAGTTGGACGCGGAAGAAGGATGATTTGATAAGGGTATACGCGAATTTACGTTCTCGTGTATACACAAGTGCCCAACAATTCCGCGCTTCCACTTCTGTAAGCTCACACGCCCCCTTGCACGTACACGGCGACGCACAGTGACTCTCTCGATGCAATTTGAAGACGATTTTTCGCGAGATTGTATACGTCGTCCGGACGGAAATTCCGTCGTACACGAGAGAAGTGTGATTTCTGGGTTTTCACTTTCTTGTCTAAAGAGTCGTGATTTTCAGTGAATTTGGGTATAACTTCGTCTAGAGGTATACACAAAACTGTTTTATATATTGTATCGTACATGCGACATAACAAATTTGACAAGAACAATTTTTATGTACATAATTTCACAAGTTCAACGCAGTTTGCGAGTCATAGTTTCACAAACTTCAGTCCATTTTTTATCTTACACCTTATTTTGGAAATTTATTATCTCGTGGAGACTTTTCAATACGGTCTATTGCTAAATTACACTTGCTTGTCGTAGAAAGTAATTTTTCACGTGTCAGTCGTGCAATGCACTGGGAAGAGTCTAGACGGTTGGACGTGCCTAAGCGGGCACGTTTGAACGACAATTTTACGAATTGACGCGCGTCGTTCATTTGCCGAGGTGTAACGCCAGTTCGTTTGCAAGCATTCATTAGCGACGGACTAATCTTCGTCAAATGTTTGCGCATTACGAAATCATCGATTAACGAGCCTAGCCATGGCATAATAACGAGCTACAGAGAGCGAACACAGCGAAGTCTCTTTGAATTTCCTGACGCTTGTCCTTCGCCGATCTCTCTTTCTCTCTCTCTCTCTCTCTCTCTCTCTCTCTCTCTCTCTCTCTCTCTCGCTCGTTCTTCCAGTATCCCAGTACGTACGTATATATATAAACGAGAGATAGGTGGCACATACGAAGTTATGTACACAGTGGGTCGATATACCACCCCGAGGCACGGTTCCACGACTATTCTGTCAACTTCCACCCCATTCATCGTCCGACATCCCCTGTCTGCTGGTTCACGTGTGCGAAACTGCTCGCGCGATGCCCGTAAAAAGAGATTTCTCGGCAAATATTAGACGCGTCTGACAAACGGCAATTTAAAAATGTACGCTTACGTAGGTTACGACGCAGGGAATACACGCGGCGGAGATAACGCTCCGTTTCGCGTTCGCTACGCTTCAGCTCGTAACGAAGTTTCCGCGAAGGGATATCTTCGAATGTTTTATCTCGAAGATTGTTCGAACGATCTATTTGAATTTGCGTATCGTCTAAAGTTGATTTCCTTCGACTCTATTGACGTTCTTTCGATCGAGAATGTTCGACGTTCGCGAGAAGAGGAGCTTCATCTTTTCATTGGGATGCTGGTTCGACTTGACGTTTTTAAATATTTGAGATGCTTTAAATCTGACGGAATCCAGCGAAATGAAAATTATTGTACACGTGGATAATCATAATAAGTTGCGGTGTTCGTCGTAAATTTCAAAGGAAGGAGTCAGATCCTGTTTAAATGAATTTCAAGTGTTTCGAGACAGTCATTCCTTTGAAATGTAGCTCTCTGCGTTGGTTTCGCAGCTTCAAACAGGGTAGTTGCGAAATGAAATTTGTGTTGGCGAGGATATTGATCAATTTTAAGCGATCTCGTGACGTGTAAGAGACATACTAAAACAATGAAGGTCAATTGGGAAATGAAGTAAATGATTTTTACAAATTATTTTATGAAAATGTGAAAAAATGCTCAGTGAAGAAAAAAGACTATAATGCTTTCTTCTGAAAAAGGATAAGACGTAAGACTGTTTACATTCTATGCTTCATTTTAGTATGCACATAAATTCTGCGGGTTCCCTAACGTTTCGATAAGAAGAACTTTACGGTGAAAAATCGCTTTCCCGTGAGCAATTTATCGCAATCTTCCGCCTCGTGCCACATTTTTCAAGCATATTCATTTGATTGCATGGCGTGTACACTTCTGTGCATATAATTCTGCATAATTTACGTCTCCGTGATAATACCAACTTCCAGCTGTCCCGTATCAATTTCCCAACACAGCCTCGTTCGTGGTTACACTGCATCTGGTCAGCTACATTTCTATAGAGCAGTACAGTTTCGCTGTACAGCACTTTGCAATACCGGTGTCCTTGCATCAATTATACTTCTGCTATAATCAGTTTTCGTATTGTGCACTTTTTCTTTCGCTTTATCGTTCAAAACGTAATTTGCGTCTTTCTTCCAGACACATGTAGTTTCCAATCTGTGTTCCTTTCGTGCACACATTTTCTTTTCTGTTACTTCAAATTTGAAGGAATTTCTTAATAAATGAATTTTAAACGATACAGAAACTTTTCTGTAGAAAAATATTGAAAATAGGTTCATAAAATATAAGTACAATAATGCACAATATTTTTCTTCAAAAATATAACTTGTTATGTAATATAAAAATATATATAAAATGCTGTAAATTCAAAGGAACTACCACCTTTAATCTGTCACTTTTTAAAATCATCCGCGAAAAAGATCGTCGTCAAACACCGCCTTAAACAAACAAACAAAGTACTACGAACGCGAGTCGTTCCTTAAATCCGTTCAAACAACACATTACCTATATACTATGAAATAACATCGAACCATCTTAATCCACGATCGCTACATTCCACTATCGTCTGCCGTCTCTCGTCCTTGGCTCGTTTTATCTCAACTCCGTCTCTCGACACGCGTAACTTTCTCAGAGACCGTCTACCCTCTCCTCCCGGTTCTCTCCTCTCCTCAGGAAGCACCTTGGGAGAGAAGTGGATCGCAAGTGTACGAGAGAAACTTCGCAGCGTAAACTCGCGACAACCGACAGGACACCACGCTTGCACGACACTGTACGTGGACGATGCGCGGTTGTGGTAGAACGCGCGCGCGGTTCGACGGTCTGCGGTCGCAAACGGGCAAATACGTGTAAGGACGGCGAGCGGATGTGTAATCCCGGATTTTCTATTTTCCCGGATGGAGGGCGTAGTTCCCTAGGATAGGCCTGATTATCACGGCGCGGCGCGAGTGAAAAGTGATGATGGATCGACGTCGGACGTCGATCGGGATCCAATGCGAATTTGGGGGTACACGAGCGGCGACTAACTTTGTCACTGAGATCTAGGGATCACGGGGAAATTAATCGCGCGTCTCTGAGCGACACGAGTTCCCAATGAGATGTTCTGACAGATAATGTGAGGAAGGGGATGAGGAAGGGAGTGTGTTGTAAAGTAATACTTGGATTAAATTCACTCGAATTGCCGTAAATGTTTTTATATTTCTGTGAATGCAACGAAAGAAATGAAACATAAATACAAGAGATCTATTTGAACATTATCATAAATATGCTACTCTGGATGTTTTGTATATTTCTGTATATTATGTGCACATTTCCCACGAATTCGTAAAAATCCACTGTCTACTTATAAATTGATACAAGAACTGTGAAATTACTTAAAAATTTATTTTAAAATTAATTTAAAATACTACGAATGTCTATGCCAGTTTGTGTTGTGAGTAAAATTTAAAAAATGGGGCTTGTGCATAAATTTTTGTTACTCGTTAAATTTCATAATAACTATTGCACTCTGGATATAAAGCTTTGCAGCTTTATGTTACCCATAAATGCATAAACATTCACAGTCAATCTATAGTCGTAACTTTTTATGAAAGGAAAAGAGATCGTTGAGAAGTACAAGCTTGAAAAATTATTTCACAATATGAATTATTTTTTATTCTACATATATAAAAGAGGAAATCCACGTAGTATATTTAAAGCAGTGACAGATGAATTTTCATGCTCTCATAAATCTCAAAAAATTTTTTTATATGGAATATTTATTCATTTGTAGCTCAAACAAATTTTTCATTTATTATGAAAAATGATGCAACGTAACAGATTAGAGTTTGATTCTTTGAAGGAACCAATTTCGTTCATAAACAACTTTTAGAAATTTTAATTAATAATCAAGTTATTGCTTGTACTTCTAATAATTGATCCGTGTCTTATTCAAAAATAATCGTTTTACGTTCGTACAGCGACAATTTGATTTCGTCAATTTATAATTTCAGATTTACGTCCAGCAGATTGATAGATAAGTAAATTGATTAAATAAATGATATCGTTATTCCACTGGAAATAATCTGAGTAATTCCAAATCTGTCGGAGACACAGAAATCAATAAATTACATTTAACTATTTCACGCGTATTTAATATTTCATTGAGTGAAACGTATATATTTTCCAAACATATTTCATAAAGCAGATTTAGCATTTACCGCGTTAAAGTTCTATCATCGATTTTATGAACAATATTCTTTATTAGTAGAACGCCTGCAATGTGAATTTTACACGCTGCATGTTGAATCTCGCATTCACGCGTCCGATATTTTCGCTATTAAATTTAGCAGAGAATACTTTATAAACTGTGTTATTAGCTACTATCTAATCTAATTTAATTAACGGCATTATTCCCCAACATTTTGCAAAAGTTATATTATTATAAATGTTGAAATAAAAATTACATTTTAAATGTCGTGAAAAATATAGTCTACAGAAAATTGCCGTTTTTAATTACGCGAGATGATTAAAACTCACGTTGGAACATACCTGTAGCCTGCATAAAAGTTCGAAACTCAATCGATAGGAACGTAAATGACACAGAAATTCAATGAGAATATTTTCTAAATGTACCCACGTTTACCTAGTGATCTACTAATAATTCCATCGACGTACATTTTCGCGGGATATCAGCGGATGAACTCAATTTTAATCGCCACGCATATACACGTATATAGGGTGTTCAATTTAAATCGATACAAATGTTTCAAAGTTGAACAATCTCGTGAAGAAATATATATATTACAACTTCAAGTCAATCGTTTAATTCCAATTGTTAAACCGATTTGTTTCTTCGCAAACGTTAAAGTATTTAGCACAAATTTGTATATCTTCACGCATTTATTTCTACGAAAATTTTAAAAATTCGTAATTCTTGAAATATTGGTAATTTAGAATTTTGGTATACTAACGGAAATGCCACAGAGAGCGAATGATTTCTTTTAAAATAGTATTTGTGTTCTCTCTTCTATTTCTTGCACTTGCATTTCTTTGACGCAACTCTCACACTGTAACTGTCGATGGTTTCAGCGTCAAGGCTATTTGACTTATATTTGAAACATTTTTCATCAATCGTCAACAGTTTCGAAAGCATCTTCGATTTAAACAGGACACCCTGTATGCACGCGTGTAGCCCACGTGCACTCGCGCGAACACGTGAAACGACCGCGCGTTCGAACAGAAATTTGCATAGGAGGATGATCAAATAGAGCGTGTCGCTGAAAGGAGGGAATACCTATGTATAATCTGGTTTTTCTCGCACTGTTCGTTTTCTCTGGCTCCGTGTGCCAGTTGTTTACCCATTGCCCCAATAGGATTATGAACCGACTGAAGCTGGCTGGAAACGCGAAAATCATCAACCGAGAGATTGCGGAAATCGCGGTATCGGTTTTCGCAAAACTCAGACGCGAACGGTGGACAATTTTTACGGAATTTCGAAGAAATTTGACAGTACTTTTACATTTCAAACAATGGAAAACATATCGCACACTCTAATACTCTAATATTGCGTTCTCGAAATGTAAAAAAATTTTCCTCAGATTGAGAAGACACTCTGAAAGAAATCCAAATTCAAATCGAAAGTTTGTATCGATTAATCGGAAAATCAAAAATTGACCTATAGTTGGAACCATTAATGCGTAATTAAGTTCGAAATAGTTTCTTCCGCGATGGAAAAATTTGCAGGTGCTTGTTTCTTCGCTCGGACAGCTGAAAGTATCAATTTCGATTTTAGTTTTATCGCAACCCACTTACATTCGGCTTGACACGAACGCATTGAAACGAATTTATATTCATGGAGCACGGTAATGATGAAAGTTCACACAACCGTTTGTTCCGTCCAATCTGATTTCGTGGTTATATACACGTTGCATTTTCTGCTATCCGTGGCCACGGTTGACTTCACGGAAAATGCTATTGGAAATTTTTGACACGTACCGCTGTTATGAAGCGACCAGGCTCCCGAAATGATTTATAGAACATTCTAACGGTGTTAGATACCTACCGGCAATAAGATCCTATCGGAGAACAAGCGTCCATCAAAGTGGACTCAACCTTTATGAACTTACGAAAGCTGGAGATTGTGAGATGTTACTTCATTGTAGGACAGAGTGACAGATACTTATTAACTTTGCTCGAACGAGTCTCAGATCGAAACGAATCACCAAGTTTAATTTCTTTCTTCTCGACAGAAATTTTAGAAAATTGCACGTAACTGAAGAATCACGTAGGTAGAATAATATAAATCTTCGATTATATTTTATTTAACGGTAAAACTACCAAAGCACAAAATGACAAATTGCAGTTTCGAGGATTTCAATAATTTCTCATCGATCAAATATTTAAATGGAAGCTCTATTGCATTGAAAACTATTTTCAATTTTTTCGAATTAAACTTTGGATTCACGAGACTAAGTTGGTTTTTTATATTTTATTTTATCTCAAGCTCCGTATTTACAAGTTTGCTCGGTGGCGAGCGAGCTGTTTCTCGGCTCTCCTGCTCATTTCGTCTTCGAGGAAACCTCGGTCCCTGTCTGTCGCTTTCCTAATTGGCTAAGCCTTGTTTGGCTCTAGCTAGGAATTAGGCTGCCGGGAAATTGCGCCGCCTGTTCTTTGCGCTCTTTCTCTAGAGCGTGGCTGCAATTTCTCCGGGGACTGTTTCTTGCAGGGTTTCTTCCGGGCCTTGCACGTTGCCATCTGGTGTATCTCAGGCCCGTCGGCCTAAGTGCGGGCCCTTCAGAATCCTAAAATTTACGACGCTCGTGGATGCTATTCTGGCCGTATTTACTGTTACTTGGTGCGGACCGTATTGCCCTATGCACCGTAAGAACAAGACCTGGCCTTCGTTATTCAACAGCGTGTCTGGCGCGAGAGTCGTAAAGTCTCCTGGCTTTTCTTATCGTGAGAACAACTTTCTCCGACATCTGCTAGCCGCTACAAAACTGTACTTCTAGCGTCAACTGCAGATAATAAAAAAATGCCGGGAAAAAATTTTGCAGCACAGATTCCAGAAATTGTACATTGACAGGACAGTATATTTATTGAAATATTTTTTCAGATTCATGTAATAAAATACGGGTGTAGTTATATTCAGCAATAAACGCTTATCGTGTAATGCCATGTACAGAGTAATCACTTTTCAGTGTGTTCACGTCGCAACTCGACTATCACGACATATATTTTTGAACGTTTCTCTCTCTCTCGAAAAGAAGAAATCTTTTAGAATTCGTCTCAATGTCTTTAGTAACTGTATCTCAAGGAGATTCGAGAAATTAAATGGACTTTACTGTCCGTTCTTCCTTTTCAAACTATCCTCACTTCGAAAGAAACTTTATATATGATAGAGATCCGCCGATTAAGACAACCACCAAACATTTTCTCGGACATTCTCTGTCGTTGAATAGTTTCCAAATAGCCACGCCATAATCTCTATGACCGTTTCGGGAGTCGTTGCTGCACAGAATTATTATTTTCACACGTTAATGGTTCAAAATGTAAAATTACTTCCGTGCATCTACTATTTTTACATAATACAATTGTGCTACCTCTTTGCCTAGATATAATATAAGTAAAATATAAATATCAAGATAAATTAATATTAATTAATAAATATTGAAACATTGATAAATTGCTTGCCCAAGAAAAGAGACTTTTGATTGTCCGTTCATGAAAGAAAATTCCGAGGAACGTATCTTTTCACTTTTCAAATTTTAGTAGCCGAAAGATTCACGTGACATCCAGATTTGTGCAACTCCAATTTCTAGCTGTTGCACAAACTTGTGACTGTAATAATTTGTCCATCAAAAATTGGCAAATGTAATATCACGAGATCAATTTGCATTCCTTAATACCAGTACCTCTTGTAATTTTTAATACTACCACTTTCCCTTTCTTTCTATCTTGCAAACTGGCAAAAATCGCGGTGCATAAACGGCGGAAAATGTGTGGAGAAAATTTATCGGTCTCGGAGAGAGCCATACGTCGCCGCGCGTAAATCGATTTATAAACCGGTCGGCAAACATTGACGAGTTTTCTCCAATCTGCAAATAGTTGGGACCAGGCGAACGGCGGCGGAAGGTGGTGTATTGCCAAACGCGCGTATAAACATTTCGCCAAGTTAAATTACAGGGCCAGATCGGCCGGCAATGGCGTGTCAGCTGCCGTATTGCATAATTGCCAATCGATTCAGACCACGACGGGCATCGAACTCCGGGCAAATTGATGGCCGAATGCAAATCAATTTAATTGCGTTCACGAGAGGACAACCGACATCTGGAGGAAGCTTGGTCAACGGCTGAATGCCTCGGCAGTTTGCGATCGCGATTCGGTATTCAATATCCGACGATACCTCGCTATGACTCGTGAATCTCACCAATCTCGCTTTCACGAAAATTGTGGCCAAATCGAACGATAGTTTGACAATGTTGCCACCGTTTGTACCGTGGATTTCTCGCGTTTCACGTACTTCGAACAAAGACACAGGTAGATCGAAGCGATAGCCTTTGTCGACTTGACGTTTCGATTATACGAAGCGTTAAGTTGTACGTAGACTATCACACTAGTCCTCACTTAAGCGTTCGCCAATTCTTGGAATTGGGACTATCTCACGTTAGGCGATCCATTGAGGGTCGTGATCCACGTGAAACGTGACACTTGCACGATACAAAGTGACACTCGATATGACGATATTTCGACACAATTCACAAAACACACCTCCCCACTTGAGCATCCCGACTGTGGACCGTGAAAAGATAGATTTTCTTTGATATTTTGTAAATACAGGCTGAGAAAATAAAATATAATAAAAATAAAATATAGAGTATGAGAATGATTTTCTAAAAATGCATAGACATCGGCATTCATGAACGTAATTGCCGGATCCATTTATCGTAAGATTGTGAAAATATTTTACTTGAACTTTAAAGTGATGAGAAACATCAATATTCAATGTTTGTTAGTCTGCAGTACAGCATAATGGGAGGCAAAAATGTACAGTATCATGAATGATTCATTTAATTCGCAGCGATTTAAGTCGATTTAAATGGCAAATGAGCCACGTAGAAAGAAGCTGTAAAAACCAGCAAATGAAAGTTAATTACGATGTAATTAACGGCACTCCGGGACTCACTGCTCGAAGCTGAAGTGTCAACTAATTTCGTAAGAACGCTTTATGGGAAATTAGTTGGAAACTTGGCTATTCTAACGAAGGCTTTCTTTCTGTCGTTACGCCCGGGACAAATTAAAAACTTTCTGTATAAATTGCGCTTAAGATCGACGTGTCCCGGGCCACGGCAACTTCGATGAAGTAATTATAAACTTGTAATTACGATTACCGAGTCGTTGAAAACTAATGAGACGTAGGCGCCAAATCGTCGTCGCGAGAATTCTGGACTAATAAGAAAAATTTCAAATTCCCAAATTTCAAGATTTGATTATTGAAAATTTCGTAACTTTCAATCCAACACTTCAACACGCAGTATTCACATTTTGAATTTCTAAATTTTGAGAGACTCGGTATTTTAAAGTCTCGCTGTTCGATGTCCAAGTTTTTAAATTTCCAAGTTTCGGAGTGCAACTTTTCAAATTCCAAAGCTCGGAGTTTTAATATCATCAGGTTTTCTGCGTACGAAATTAGTACAGGAATTTCTACCACAAATAAGTTCCAATATTTGAACGTATCCGCGAAATTTGCAAATTTCTATTACTTCCAGTTTCAAAGGTTCGGCACCCTGGTGCCTCAAATTTCGGAGCAACGATGCTTTGACATTTCAAATTTCGAATTTGCCCGTGCGAAATTAATTATCCGGCTTATGAGCGTATACGAACGATAGAAGTTTGAAATTCAATAGCCACGGATAGACGGGCGGCAAGACGAAATATGTAATTACGCACATCGACGAAACGGCGACAAACGGCGACAAACGGCGAGAAACGAGCTGATACTTGATGACAAACTCCGTTTGTCGAAAATCATCGTAAATTTTATCGGGAGTGAAGGCTCCCGGATGTCACGGTATCAAAGACATTTCTCGCAGAACGCACAGTACACAATTATTCCACGCTGCGGGACGGACAATTTCATTTTGTAAAGCATTTAATTAAACGACACGGCAAAACCGGCGCAACAAAGAATTCATTACCTCGGCCTCGTACGATTCCTACGGCGGAATAATTATTAAAACAGCGAGGAATTGGTGTTTCAAGCGTTGACTAACGGTGAAATTGGAATGGAAAATTTAGACGGCGCGCAAAATTTCAATTATTCAATGCCGAATTTCAAACAATTATCGGCGATCAATCATTCATCCCTTCGGCATGATCCATGAATTCGATATAATTTCATTTCGCGAGCATCGTGAAATATCGATGACGATTAGTCACATTATTAAAGTCACATGACCAATCGAAATATTGCCTATCGGTTTCCGTACTCCTCGTCGATAATTAAATTGCTAGCAGAATTCGCGGCGTGAAATTAAGAAAAATTGCTCGGCAATCGGCTGTGAAATCAAATTTCATTTCGCGAATCTCGAATCTCAAATCTCGAGCCGGTTATCTCGTCAAACTCTTTGAAATCAAATTTCAGCTCGCGAATCTCGAATCTCAAATCTCGAGCCGGTTATCTCGTCAAACGGAAATTAAAGAGAAGTTAAACAGTGCCCGGCAATAGAGCGTTACGCGAGATGAAATGAGATTGTTTGATAAAAATGAAGGGTGAATCAATCTGGATCTGGTTGTACTGAAACACAAATCGAACAGCAGATACGTCGTTCTCGTAGTGATCGATGCTCGGTTGCAACAATATTTTTCAGTTGATAAATATCTTTTGCGTGTGATCGCGCTGTATTTTCTCTCTATCTCTGGTTACAGAGCTTATTCTACGGGGGTTCGCGACGTAATCTGAAGCTTGCAGTTGGCACGCGATTTCTCGCGAATACGCGGAGCGTAACGAAATGCAACCAGCCAGACGTTGAAATAATAAAAGAAGTTGCGCGAGCTTAATGATATAAAGGTCAGCATAACGAGGCGGCGAGCGTTTTTGCGAGGCCTGGCCAGCGCGAAATCTCGCCCTCCACCCCCGTCTTGTTTCATTTGCAATGCAAATTTGATCGTTCGCGATATTAAACGAGCGAATGAATTCGGTAGGTATTTAAAACGGGATGAAATCTCGCTGAGGTGTGAATAGAAATTTCGAATTAGGAATGTTTCGCCGCTGAGAACGAGGGGATGCAGGGATTTAAAGAATCGTTTCCAAGTTTCAGATCTTTTAACAAAATTACTGTATTAAATTCAATATTTCGTTTCGTGGAATTAAATTGCGATTGGGGATACTTTGAAGGAAAATGGAGGAAGTTTCCAGTTCTCTGAAAAATTGTAATTGTAATTAAGAAAATTTTAGATAAATATTACGATAGAAAGAGGACTTTACAGATTTCTTCTTTTATCGCTCTTTAATAAGATGAGATTATAATTAAGAATATTTGAAATGTACAAAGGATGCCGAGGAAAATTCATAGACTTCGTTTCTCTTTCCTGTTACGCAATTATTTAATTAACATTGGAGTCTTCTCGTGAAATTGAAGTTAATTAGTCAGTTACGTACACTGCATCGTAAGCATTTCGTACTTTCTACGATTGCGCAATCAATAATTATAGCAACACTTGAATTCACAATATAAATTGGTCCAGTAACGTATTCCAAGGTATACGTTCCAATTATTAACTCCAATAAGTGCATCCTATACATCTACAAGAATTAATTATTATAAATAGAATACAAATTAATTATTATAAATAGAATACAAGTAAACGAAACTTCCAACAGATTCTACATACAAACAAATTTTCACCGCGAATATCAAACACTATCGCCAATGAAAGTAAAAAGAGAAGAAATACGAAAACTGTCTTAATAACTTGTCTCTTTGAAGAAGACAGCTCTCAGGTACACGAGTTAAATATTTAACACGAGGGAAGAGCCAGGAAGGCATTTGGCGAGGATGTAACAAGACGCTCGAACCCCGATGTACACGCCTCCAAACATCTTCCGGCTTCCATTAGATCCAACAGCGGTTTCCGGTGAACTTTACGACTCTCGCACGAGAATTCCATTCTTGCTATCGCCAAGTTAACAGCCCCTATTTTCACGGTCGTGCAACTGTTCTTCGCGGTGAAGCTAGTGGTCTATCCGAGGATCGCATTGAAATACAAATTGAGGAATACACGCGTACACAGTCTTTAATGTTACACTCGACTTCCTGAGATACTTCGGGTTTCCCAAGACGCTTCAAGTGTCCCGAGAATTTTGGGTTTGTGGAGATATTTCGGATTTCCCAAAATATTTCTGGTTTCCCGAGAATCTCGAGATATTTCAGATTTTCCAAGACACTTTCACAAAATTTCATCTCTCCCGCGAGTTTCGAGTTTCTCGAGGTCAGTGCCAACGTTCCCCGAGATTTTTGAATTTTTCAAGATATTTCGCATCTCCCGGATAAAGCTTCGATTAACCCTGGGATTAAAAGACATTTCAAGTTTCCTGAGATATCTCAGATTATTCCCAAAATATTTCGAGTTCCCCGTGAATTTTGAATTTCTCGAGACACGCGAGGAAGTGTTAAAAGGGTTTCCGCCCAATTGCAAGACGAGAATTTTGGCTAGCTGGAGTATTCCACTCCACGACGTCGAACTGCTGCGTTGCTGTTCCCAGATAACGATCTGTCTGGAATCTGAAATACAGCGAGCGCTCGTGTTTTCCACGGACATGGTTCCCAAACAGCGTGCGCCTGTTGAAGCGAGTTGAGTCGAGGCTGATGGGGATGCGTGTTGCAGACTTGCCGGGGGATGAAAACGTGGCTGGTTATACCGCGTTCAGTTTGCAACTAGTTAGCGCCGCGGGATCGGCACCAATTAGCTGGACTAGGTTGAGGTCTTGCCTCTCCGTCAACCATCGAGATTGAGCCGTCTTACGAGTAATTGAACCACAATCGAACGTTCTTCAGGCAACGAGATCGGAAACTCGGGCGTGGGGACTCTGGTGTCTTTGGAGTTTGCAAAGTTTCATTTGTGTCGAGAGGACTCGCTATTTGGGAAATAGCGAGTGAGACGTTAATTATTGCTCGAGGGGGAGATTGTACAATTTTTGGACAATGTTTGGAAAATGGTAAAAGTTCGAAGTTTGTGTAAATTTCGAACGTGGACCTAGACCTTAAGTTTTATCAAAGTATCGAAATTTCATTACTTTTTTTTTTTTTTGAAACTTTATTTCTATTTTTTAACGAGAGGAGTAATTTAGAAGTAATCAAAGTTAATACTTTCGTTACGGTGAAAGTTTCATTTTCCTCCTCCCTCGGACAATAAATAACTGTCACTTGAAAACTACCTTCCTTCAGCGAAAATTCCCATAAATTATGATGGACATAACTCAAACGGTTTACCTCAAACGTCACGAAACACGTGCGTGAGCGTATAAAAATGTAACGTGGCTGTCTAGCCCCGACAGATAGTGAAATTAATCACACGCGACATTTACGCGGAACGATCGTGAGCGCTTTACCCACGCGGAAAGTTAATTAACGAGGGGGAGAAACGACGCGGCGTCCCCGTCCGCGTACGATTCGTTACGATAACGTAACAACGTGGAAAAGTGGGAAAAGAACGGCGGATGGCGTCGAAGGGAAGGGACGAAACGATGCAGAGAAGGATGAAAGGACTCGATGTTTCCCGGATACCGATGCACCTTAAAAACTACCCCATCTCGTTCCGTATTTTAACGGTTTTACGACACGGATATTTTTACATCGTATCTCGACATCGTTCCAAGAACTATAAAAGCAGCTCGATGCCCGCACTATTGATTTTAGTTTTACACCGTGTATAATAAATTTTTGTCAACGTTGCATGCTCACGCGTACTAAACTAAAGCTTTTAATAGGAAAAAAATACTGAAGCACTGTACGTTTATTCTTGGCTTTAAATTTTTAATGTGTGTTTCTCTTAATTTGGTTTTAGAAAATTGAAAGTTGGAAAACGAGGAAGATAATTCATCAAAAATTATCTTGTATGTTTCTAACGTTTCGTAGTTTTTAATTAGAAATTGGTTTCCTTAAGGTTTCCTTTGGTAATTAGTTCATTACGAAATGTGTATTAAAAATTACATCTTATGTTCATAACCATAGGATAAAACTCTAACGATACTCAAAGAACTGTATCTTATCCTCATTAAATACAAGCTGCTGCACGAAGTATCGAGAGTCCAGTAACTTTTTATGAAAACCCATAAATTTATCCTCGAACATTACTCCACCTACTGTTCTCGGAAATTTTCAAAAGCATTCAATTCCGGAGATTATTGTAAATTGATAAATTGATCGTATCGATGGTAATGCTTAAATTCGTTTAAGTAAATTCTGAAAAACGTCTTCGTTCGAAAGAATTTTGTATCTAGAAAGAAGCTTTACATTTTATATTAAAATTTGGATCATCCTGGAAACTAGACGACTTTCCATTACTGATCTTATCTAACGCATCTGTGGATTCGATGGGATAAATCATCCAATGATCATTTACATTTACTGCGAGTAAAAGGTAGCTGTACAGTTTCACCCTGCTGGAGCACCATAAATCCAATGACCTCGACCCACAAGCATCAGCCTCGATTTACCGTGCTATAAACCCCGGTGAATCCCTGCAGCAGAATGTCTTGTTTCTCGACTTTATTTGAACAAGACCGTGGAAATGTTTCCCCATGCGCAATCGTCGCGCGTTCTCGCTATATTTTACATCCGAGAGAAGGCGAATGGGCGGCACGGCGAGGGTGAAAGGACAGAGAAAAGGATCGATTGGTACAGATCCGGTGTCTGTAGGACGAGTACAGCTGTTATTATTCCCTCTGCGCTTGTCACACGCCTCGTTTCGGTGATCTGTAGAACTTGAAACGAATTTCTCGTACGATGTTCGCGTAGACACCAGATCGACGTGCCGTTGCCTCGTGGAATGTGCGTTGGCCTCGATTTGAAGCGACAGCGCCTGATGAAGAGCGCGCGCGACTCGATTCCCCTTTGACGTCTTGGAGATATTTTCCACAGGAACAGATATTTTCTGAGAGAATGCGCGGAGGAGTTCTGCCAGGTGCTCAAGATATTTTTATGTAACAAATAAATATGGATACGAATGTATTAGATGGATATGTTACTGACACTTTATTTGCTGAAGCGAAATTTCAGTCGATGGCTGACTATGTATTGATTGAATCTACTTGTTCGTGCGTTGGAACAAGAAAGGGCACATTGTCTAACGATTAAACGAAACATTTATTTGTTATTAAACATTCGATAACTGAAGTAATATAATTAGCCAGTTTTTAACATCAGGAAAGACACGAATATCAATAACGAAATTGAATAAAAATATTATTGCGTTTTAGAATAGAATTTGAATTTTAAGTAATTTGTAGTCTACGAGATGTGAAAATTAACGTGTCGAACGATATGGAGTTAGAAATGGATAATGGGATTTAGAATTTGTCAGGACCGGGAAATAAATATATATATATACAAATATATGATTCAAATTTCAAGCGTGCCGGAAATATGTTACATCGTACATTAGCCTGATGTTGCAGAGTCTCCGGCACGTAGCAAATCCACTGTGGCGCTGTGCACTTAATACTCGGAACAAGTTCCTCCCTGTCTGAATTAGCTCCACCGACTGACGTATTCATCCTCGTGAATTTCGCGATTCTATGGGACAGCTTTTCCAGCAGTGATAACGTCCTCGCCGTGAAATTGGTCTCTTTCTCTCTCTGTACAGCTTTGAAATATGTTTATTGAAATCTGACAGCCCCAATAGCGGTGAAAAATTTATAATTTCACAAGTGATAATGAATTACACTTTATACGATATTTTTGCATTATTGAATTGTGAAATAAATGAATATTTTCTGTTCTCATGTCGAACGAAATTAATTTTATACTTTTGCTTTATCTCATATCTTGGAAAATTCACAAAGTCGATTGCAATAGTGGCACTGATACGTGCATTGGTCTCAATTCGATACGATTTCTCGGTATATGTTATACCTAACAACAGAATTTCTCTCACGTTTAAATTTCCAATGGGTCAAAAATGAAAATTAACAATCAGAAATCGTTATCGACGGGGTGAAATTCATTAAACATAAACAGGTTAAATAGCTTGTTGCATTATGTAATAAATAAATTTATTAATGGACTGGAAATATGAATTTAAGGAAGATAACTTACATCAAAAAACTGTTGGCTGTATTATAATCGAATTTCTACATACACATGTACATTATATATTCAATTATTCAATTATTTCTCAAGAAATAATTAAATATCAAATATCATCAATAATACGAAGAATAATAAATTATATGTAAATTTCAATTTTAATTGTAAACCATCTCTCTCGGCCACGAAAAACTATTCTTGTATATTAACTTCATTACCTCTCAGTACATAATATTCCCATGTTACCTTAGAGCCTCTCGAATCGATAGTCTACATTATAAGTGGTTCCATGTTCCGCAATCGAGCTCGTACGGCATCAATACTTCGTTACCTCTGAAATGAGACCCATTAGAGTTTATCGTTATACCGTGCCATTGTTATCTCGGGTTATTAACATATTTTACTCTATTGTACACCACATCCATTATTCCTTCCTGTCCACGATTCAACTAGCACTCGCTGAAATGTCACTCACAAGTATATCCCTCACGATTCTCTTTTTATTTTTTTTATCTCCATTAAACGAAAGAATGCATCAGACTTTGTACAATTCCACATGGACGCGTGCAAGTATCAGTAGCACAGCAAATAGAGATAAAATTCAATGGACGAAATTTAAAAAGCCGCGTTACGTCGGAGAAGATGCACGTAGCACAAAGCATCGAATCCTCGTTTTCGACGATCACAATGCAGAAGAATGGGGGAGGAGGGGAAAGAAAAGAAAAGAAATGGAGAACAGGGTCTTGTGGATCGTAATGTACGCGAAGGCTCTCGGCATGGTCATGTATCTCATTTCGATCGGTAGATTTGGGGTACGTCTTGCATCGTCAGCGAAAGAGGGTCGATGTCAATGGCGAGGCAGATAAAGGAATTGTCGAGTATTCTCGACCGAATGGAGGTGAAGAGTCGTTCGATACGCGTCTTTGTGTCGAGCTCTCGCTCGTGACAAATTGTCTCGGCCAAAGAAACCTTCGTGTCATTTACGACACTCGTCTGTCCACCGGCGCGAGTTATTTTGTAATTAACGGAACGTTTTAAATCGATGTAATTGCAAACCTTGCAGTCTGTTTGTGCGGTCGTTTATGATCGACGAAGAGGATTAAGATATTTTTCTTCTCTTTGACGAAAAGTTTCACGTTTCCATCTCTGAATGAGAATATAATGGAACCTTTTGATATTGAATTTGGCGTTGAATGATATAAAATGAAATGATTGATAAGCAATTTACGTACGTTTTAAATCGTGTCAAAGTAAGGAGCACGGTATTTCAATCGCCAGTCGTCGTGAAAAAAATTTCGCACACATATGTAAATAAGTGATACGAAATTCAATAAATATATAGATAAAAGAAAACAAAGACGTGAGAATTCAAACATTTTAATGCATATAATAACCTGTATAAAGATAAAGAAATAATAAAGAAAAATATAAAATTTGACATCAATGAGAAAGCAAAATATTTGGGCCGTACGAAAAATTTCCATAAAATACTCTGACGGGGAATGTGTCAATTTTTTTCGAATTACGACGCACAATTACACGTAATCAGACCTTTTTTTTTTCTTTATTGTATAATATTACCAATACCTTTGGGGAAAGAAACTCACTAGTCGTCAATGTTATCTGGCACAAACGCGTCAAACGTGTTATCATTAAACCGGCAATACTCTGCAGACAAGGAGGAATCCGCAGTGGAAACCGAACGTGTTCCCTACGGAAGGGTTGCGTTGCTTTTGTGCTGGCGTCAGTTGCGGCCTAGTGACAGATTATGACGCGGTCGTATCCAACCGCAGTCTTATCGACAGTGAATAACATGCGAGATGAAACGATTGCGTTACCGCAAATCCACCGTGATTGAAAGTCATGGCGAAGAACAGCCAATCGATACGATCGCGAGTTGCGTTTCGACGTGCTATGAAATGGCTGCGAAATGAGGAAAGTGATCGACTTCGAAAGAAAATGGTTGCATATCTAACTGAGCAAAAATATAACAACAGTATTTGTTGATCTTACCTTCAACTGTTGTATTTTAGAATAATTGAAAGAGCTGATCGCATCAACGATGAAAGAAGATATGATATTAAAATATGTAAGAACTCAAAGAAGAAAATTAAATTAAAAGAAGAAAAATCTAATTTGCTCCTGGACACGTCGTTAAATTAATGTTTCTCTAAGACTGGAGGATATTTTTTCTAATAAGATGAATATTAATTTATGTAAAACGTGTCGTTCGTAAATAATTCAAAAACATAGTTGAATTAAAAATATATGAATATTATACTTTAATGCAACAATTCTATATCTTTCAAATAAATCAACTGACCATACCTAGCTAATCAGTGGAAATTTGATCAATGAAACTATACCAAATCATCTCAATCAGCGTCTCCATCGCATTACCCAGTATCACAGCTACCACCGTGTTCGCCGACCGAATTTACAATTCGTCGTTCATTAAAATGTAAAATTCCTTAGACTGTCTGATTGGTCGTCGAGCTCGTAACCGAACGAAAAAGTTTCTCATTGGACGCGTGACTTCGAGGGAATTTTAATTGAATTTATCTAGTTGTTCGTTCGAGAGGGGAGGAACAAAGGCGCGTGGAGAACCGTCGATTATTTCGAGACTGTCGGAACGTCATTAAGGTGTGTTGTACAGGAATTTGTTTTCTCTCTCTCTCTCTCTCTCTCTCTCTGTCTTTGGAAAGGGGTTGGAAGTTCGGAAGTTAACACCAGGGAACTTTTGTCGGTGTAAATAATTCCTTTGTTCCATTACGCGGAGTGCTTACTTCAAAATTAATCGGACTTGTCACTCGAACGACGGATTATCAGCTTTCAGCTGGCTGGAACTCTAGCTGAAAGTTCTTGCCTATTCCTTGGCTCGCATAATGAATTTCGGATTTCGGTGTTACGCCGTAACTTTGACATTCTACCAGGATCTTGCGCATAACGTCCCCATCCGTCCGTCACTCGAAGTTCTCGTTTCCATAGAACTGAATACGATTACTGAGATAATGAACTGCACGTTGTAATTCTCGTCGTGTACCGATCTTTGAAGTTGCACGTACACGCTCTTGAAAAATTGTACACTTGCGAGCAACAGCAATGTACAGAGTGTGTCGGTACGAACAGTACAACCGCAAGCGCGAGTGAATTCTTTATTTTCTTTACGTTGGAACTCCCGCTGGCATGTAGTATCGAACAATATCGATCGAACCTAAATTTCTCGTAAACGGAGAAATCGATACTCTGTTCTCGTTTTCGATTTATATTTTCACAAGGTTGCCCGGTTGCGTTGCGTTGCAATCTGTGTATATAATTAAAAAACGATATCCGACGAATTATTTTCGGTATTTAATGAAATAGTTCGCAAAGTATCCTTATCTCTCGATAAATTATTGCCATCAGCATGCAGCGTGATTGTTCAAAGTTCAACACGTTCCCTACATTATATTATAAACGCGATCCCGTCATTATTTCCCGCAGCGTATTACAACTCTCATGCATAATACAGCCCCGCCTCCATAATATCTGATATCACCTATTAATTTATAAACTTGTTGTTCGCCGAAACAAGTTTGAAACTATGTGCTCTCGTGATTTTTGCCCGTGAGTTGATCAACGAGATACAGGTATGTTTAAAAGTGAAGCTTACGCTCGTCGTTAATAATTAACGTTCGCGCAAATGAAATGGGATTTAAATAAAATTATTCAAAGATTGGATCACGTTTGACGATGTATAATATTAGAAGCATGTCGAATTT
Source organism: Melipona quadrifasciata (assembly GCA_001276565.1). Taxonomy (NCBI): domain Eukaryota; kingdom Metazoa; phylum Arthropoda; class Insecta; order Hymenoptera; family Apidae; genus Melipona; species Melipona quadrifasciata. The sequence goes on from KQ435851.1 coordinate 441,872, forward strand.
TAGATATTTTGCGCGTCACGTTTTCACTATTTAGTTTTCCATCAATGTGCAAACACCCACAGTCAACGAATATTTGATATTAATATAATTAATGTTGGCTAGAATTTACATTAAACGAATGAAACCTACGCAGTCATCTCTTCCAACAATCCTACACACTTTCGTTCCACGTACTGAATATTGTAACGTTGCACTTTGTAAATATCGCGTATTTTAAATATTTCTGCACGTTAGATGCATCTTGTGCACTTTTGAACCGTCGATAAACGCATAAACGACAGTCTGTTAATGATGGACGATGTTAACGTAATTTATTGCGATAGTACTCTGGATAGACCTTTCAACCCGCCTTTGAACCGCGGTGCCGCGGGTCAGCGAAGTACGGCAATGACATGCAATGAAACGTCGATAATCCGTATGTCGATTAACGGGAATGCCAATTATCCGAATACTGGTTATTTGAATGATCGATTATCGGAGAAAGGAGCGAATCGAGTGTACTACGAGACTTTACCTACTTGAAACCGCTTGGCGCTTCGAACACCACGCTGCGTTACATGGAAATGTCGTTACGTTCTCTTAAAATAAATTGCACTCGCTATCTAACGTTAGTTTAATGGAGCAAATGGATTCTACGAACGGGTTCCACTCTCTTAACGTCAAATCAGTAACAATTAACCGGGGTAAATCGACAACATTCGCTTGATTCCGTAAACGTCGATGTTCGTTTTTAGTTACGTTGAAGTACATTATGTATCTCGTGGAGGAGTAAGGTATTATATATAAATTTTGCCGAGAGATTTTACAGCCGTTTAAACATTTTTAACGAGCAACAACTCAAACAATTACTCGAGATACATCTGCCAATGAAAGGCAATTTTATGCAATAAAATGCACAGGTGTATTTTTGAAGAAACAACTCCTTACAAATAAATTTATACTTGACGAGCATTATCTTCAAAATCTTAGGCATTTTTTTCAATTTTCTTTCTTTTCATCTCTCCAAGAATCTCCACATCGTGTCTGATTGCTCTATAAATTATTAACTTATCGGAGTTCCCGCCATCTCTTCCTTGAAGGAAGAGTCGAATGGTCGGCAAGGGAGAGGAGGTCTCGGGGAGTCTTGCAGGAAATAATGAGAAAGAATTTCGATCCACTTTCGAACCTTTGAAAACTGTCGAGTATACTCTTTGACTGTACGAAAGGACCGTTGAAGAGGCGTTCGATGCATCGTACCGCGCGATGAATTGGCGACAAATTTCGTTCGTTTCGAGAGAGCGAAGTTCCAGCTGGAAACTGCCGGTCGAGCAGTCAGCATTGTTGACAGTGGACTGCTGTAACAGTACGAAAATCTCTGTCAGCTCCTTAGTCAGCACGCGGAGATACCGTTACGCTGCTATCGTTTGTCGATCGATCCCGCGTTGCGGAGACTCGTCTTCCAACTTTAATTACAAACTATTGCTACTGTATTTGGTATTGGCAACGCGATTCGACGCTGAAATTAGCGAAATTTTTGCAGACCTCATATGCGCGGAAAATTGTTCAACGTGTTCTCTAGATGAAATAGAAATTTCAACATCCGATGATACAAGCTGAAATTGCATTCAACTGAAACGGGAATAAAAATTTCATCACGTTACACGTGTATTACGTGTTCGTTTAATTTCCTCCTTCGTGGGAAATTTTTTCATTTACCTGGCAGTAATACACAGTGTAATTTAAGGATTTTTTTTTTTATCGAAGATAACATGTTGCTTATTTTAGGTTTTGGGATATGTAATTCTAAAAATCTGACTGGTGTACGTATTTGTTCTTTCTATACAAAAGCATATTCTTTATTCTCACGTTTAATTAACACGTAATTATTTAAAATTCCAAGCATCTCTGAATCTAATCATTTTGATACAATAACTATGCTCTTTCCTCGAGATACTCAATTAGGTAAAAATAATCGCGTTCATCTAGCACTCTAGTTATCCAGATGCTGGAACGTTCCTCAATTCTTCAAGATCAAATTACATTTCGTCGATATATAATTACATAATTTGCCTAGCGTAAGCTAAAAATTTTACGTCTGACCACAAGCCAGACAAACTCGGAGCTCTTTAAATTCTTCTAGCCGATATCTCCGCGATATTTCACGGTTTCGATAAGGGAGGCGTGGAAATGGGGTCGATGTGCGGCTTAGTCGGACGCCCGATTTGAAAGGATGCCCTAGCTCTCCCGTCCTCTCCCTCGAAACGAGGGTGGAAAAAGAAAAAAACGTGCAGCTGTTAATGATTTTACGACGTCGTTACGTTCCATAAATTCCGCGACAACAGACAAAGCGCGTACGAAGTTTCGTAGGTGAAAACTAGCGCGGCATGAAGAGAGAGAGAGAACGATGGCAACGTCCAACAGTCAAACTCGATTTCCATCGGCGGCGACGGCGGCGGCTCAGACGAACCGGCCGCATTGTCCCGCGAGATGATAAAAGCTCACGTCGATACTAGCCGAAGGAGGAAAAAACTCGCTGCGAACAACGCTGTCGACAACGAATTGTTCGACGTTTTATGTTGAAAAGTGGCGACGCGACGGCTCGTATTATAGCATTTTCGACGCTATGAAAGTTAGTTGAATCCTCTCCCGACGTGTGCGTTTGCCGACAAGCGAAAGAACGATCGGTCGCGCGTGAATCTTATCTGTTAGAAATTCGTATTTTTTGATAGTGTGGTAATTATTCGAAACACTAATACACTTTGTTTTATACGTTGTACTTTGAAATTTTCTGCAAAGGAATGAAAATTCAGAACGACTCGACAATGGATTTTCCATGCATTTCGTGCGAAATTTAAAAGCACAAAGGTGGATAAAATTCATATCGCGCATTTGCAGTTTCAAGCTGTTGGTCGAAGTAAGTTAATTATTAATTTGTATGACGCAGAAGTTGTTAATTGACCACGTTGACCCATCGGGTCCGTGGGTGTGTACTACGCAGAGAATTCGCGTAGACACAAACAGAGGTTAGCCATGAACTTTGATTCATCATCGTATGAAAACCATACTCTCTGCAAAACTAAAGTCTCTGCACCATTTTAATTTTAACATACGCATTGTAGAAGAAGCTAATTCGAGTGTAATCTAAATGAAACTGTCGTAGCGTATTAAGTGAAATATCTAACCAGAAGATTGCGGATTTATTCTATTTCTACATTCTTCGTTACCTTTGTCCTTAAATTTCCCGGAATTTAAAATTCGAACAATCTCCAGGAGATGATAATTTTTTCGTTTACACAACAAGGAGAAACTTGTATATTCAAAGATATTCTATGACACGCAGTGTCGATTATCTGGCGTTGACATTAATTAAGTCCGCGTTGGCGTTGATATTAATTAAACGACGTTCATATTTCAGCTGCCGCTTTATTCCTAGAGACACTCGTCGCAGTTTAATTACAAAATTGCTAATTTTTGTAGCGTCAAAGTAATTTTCTAATGAAAACGGGAGAAGAGTTCTTCGTACCTTGAAAAGCTTTTGAACGCAACGTTCTTTAAGTTTCGTTCTCCCTTGGAGAATTTTTATCAAAAGATATTTTATTTCAGAATCACCTAATTACTTAATTATACAGTGTCTTGTACACCTTGAAATTCAATGAACATTCTTGAAAACCGTGATAATTATGGAGTTAGGACGCTAGTCAAACAGCAAAGGGATCAACTGAAGGAAATAATGTTTCCCCGGGTGGTTAGGAATGTAGACTTAGCACACGACTGCGGGATTAACTATTGTAAGATTAGATGAAATGCTTCCGAAGGTAGCTGGCAAAGAGAAACTACGTAAGAGAATATCTTAGTTTATTTGAAACCCATTATCCCCTCTGTTTGGATTAGATTACGTATTTAATACCAATTTAATACGTTCACCTTGCAAATGTATGTAGATAACAATTGATACCTTTCGTTGAACTTCTGTTGAATTTCTGAGAAGTCGAATACGTTGTATTTTAAGTGAAATTAATTGTCAATTAAGAAACAACATACACAATACAATGACTTTGAAAAGAGGAATATCTTTTTACTTTTCTCTGCAGGAGATTTCTTTGTTAGATTTCGGAATTTTCTCGGGTCCGTGTGACAAATTCTCTGGACTTGTGGAATTTTTCAAGTGTAAAAAACTTTCTAAAAGCTGAATCTTTTGATTGCTTCTTCTCCGCAAACCTTCACTTTATTTTCTGACGAGGTTTGTCAATTCATTGAATTTGTTTGTTGAAAACCGCAGCAGAGTAATAATCATCAATATACATTCGCGTCGTTCGATTATCAGCTTTGCTCTTTCCTATAGAGCAGATACATATATTTATTCCCCTAGTCTCTTTTACCACGCACCGGTACTCAATCATCCCTTTTCAAATCTATTACGCTGTTTTTCTACCCGTTCCCCGTTCCATCCCGCAAAGCTCTCGAAATATGTCCGGAAATACATCAAATGACACCGAAAGAGAGACTCGTAGCCCTCGGTATTTTACACCGCAGGATACACGTTATCTCTCGTCATACGTCAGCCAACGTCGAGTTCGTCCGTCATACCCGCCTCGTTGAACTCGGCTCCCCTTCATTTAGTCGGCGAGACCTTGTCAATTTTCACGGGTCTCCCCCTCGCGCTCCTTCTTCAGGGAAACACAGGGTGAAAGTAACGGGGGACGACGAAACGTTTCTACGCGTGTCAGGCGTGTGATTTATGCGGCAGATACGATGAAACCAGTTTATGCAAATATTATCGCAGTCGAATTGGTTTGGCAGCACGCCCGGTCGCGCGTGCTACTGAATCTTGCAACGACGACTCGGATTTCTGGCGCATTAGTTTCGGTGTACCGGCGAGAATACCGTCGGGAGTATACGTGTAGCCCGAAATTTTCGTCCGGGGAAAGATTTAAGGTCCCTGTGCAATGGCAAATAATTAGGACAGACGTGTTTTGGCACGTGACCGTGGACGTATCACGCCACCGGACCGGACGAATCCGAGATTGATCGCCGCGGAGGCTCGCCATTGGCGCCCAGTCGATCCGATCGATGAAATTTTTCAACGAGCTCTCCCTCTCTCTCTCTCTCTCTTCGAACTCCTGACAGAGAGAATACGCTGGCTTTTTTTTTTAAATTGAACTGTAAGATTGATTATTCATGGATTGTTCATGGTTTGAATTATTTTATTACTCTCTGGAAATATTTTTGTATTTTGTTTCACAAGCGTAACATTTCGATGTCCATTTCTTTTCTAACTTTTGTTAGGGGATTCTAGTAAATTTTATTTAGTATTTTACAGGTTTAGGTTTTAGTTTTACAGTGAGAGATAACAAAGTAACTACGAACAGAAAGTATTTATGGTTAGATTAATGTATCGATTATATAATTTAATGCAGTATTTTTCAACTTGTAATACTGAATTCTGTCTTTCAATTTCAAAGATTCGTTTAAGATCTCTCTAATATCTCTTTCCTCCTTCTATCTAGATTTCGCGAAACTCGAAGAAATCTTTGCTCCAAGTCACGGAATGTAAATGAAAAGTAGAATTTAATAATCTCGGAAGATAATGTAAAGTTGGAAATATTGGTTATACAGTTAGAACGAATTATACAGAAATGTTCGGTTGTTAGTGCAAATTACGAATAATGTCGTAAAACGTGCAATTGTGCCCAAAGTTCTCATGTTCAGAGAGTTTCGTAGATGTTGTAATATCCAACTACGAAAACACAAATCAAATTTAATTCCGAAATCACTTCTTAACGAGGCATCTACTACTTGCTCACGTATTCCTTTACTTCACGTCATATTTATGTTTCTCCATCTATTTATTCCTGAAGGAATTAATTAATTCGTGAAACGATGTTCTTCCTTGTCATTACTAACTTATCACGTTGAACGTTCTTGATTATTACTTAGTCAAACCTAATCTAAAAAGAATACTGTCAAACAAGTCTTGGAAAAGATTCACCGATAAAACTAGAATTATTGTCTTGTATTGCTTCGTTCGAATTAATACTTCAAACTGCTCTTGAAACAAGTTAACGCCTCCAATCTTCTCCTCAGAAGAAAATTCCATTCGAATTATTTCTTAAGTTACTTTGTTATCCTCGATTAACGGGTTAATTAATCCAAGATTCCATGCAATTTAAAATACGACAAGAAACACACATATAAAATGTCTAGAAAAATTTTCGACGAAAGAATTCAACAAAAGATTCTTGTATTCTTAATCTTTGTTCCCAAAGATCGACTCGCGGGGGTTGAACAGCCAATTAAGAATGGCGCTGTTAAAAATCGTTCACGGCTCGTTAGCTCGTTAGACGATCGACCGTAATGAAGAATCGACGTCCTCGTCGCGTCGTGAAAGAGTTTTTGGCACGTGTGCTTACGCAAGTTCGTCTAATGAGGCAAATAAAAGACGAGCGCAATTAGGGCGACGACGCGACATGCCTGACATTCTTTTATTATTCCCCAGCCGTGTACACATCGAACAGGTACACACTTGCACAGAAGAACGTCCGGTCTCCTCGCGGAAATTAATGATCCACCTCGACGAGCTTCGAACACAGTGACGAGTCGTCGAGTTCGTTCAAGTATGTGCTCGAGGAATTCGGTGAATTAACGTTCGCCTGCCATCGAAGCGAACCGCGTTCCGCGAATTTTTCGTTTATCCGTGAAACAACGTTCCATGGTGGTTTATTACACGCGATTAATGAATCATTGGTATTCCCAAAAATAAAGTTTCCCTCGGCTTATCTTTTTGGCGGTTCCGAAGCAATTCTGAATATTTTACAGTTTCCTCTCGATTATGTTTCTTCAATGCTTTAAATTAGAAAAACAACTGTTGGAATTGCAACTCATAACATATAATATAACTCATATGACTCGTAACTTATAACATAACTTGTAACACTGCTCATAATAATTGAAATACAACAAAATAAAATCTCGTCTTTTAAAACGTCTTTCAGTCATCCAATTTGGTTGCGCATGCAAAGAAAGGAGAACAACAATCGAAATAAACTCGACTTAGTTTCCTTCAGAAACAAGAACTACAAAAGATTAAATTAAAGCAACGTCATAAATAAATCTCCGACGTTTATTTGCCAAACTAAAGAATGTGGCCTAACAGAAGTTTGCTTTATCCAATTTACAAATGTTACGACATTGATCTCGTACTTTTTATATAATTTTGCGCCTCTGAATAAAGAAGAAATTGCTTTTTTAAAAAAAAAAAAAAAAAAACGATGAAACGCGATATCGAAAAGAGAATCTCGTGCGTGAAAGAGAGAGACTCGCAAGGGTCTGTAGTTAAACGAACGGCGCGATGGTGGCTGCAATTTCGTCGACGGGCAACTAAATATCGAGAGGGCGGGAATTAACGCTTTAATCTGCCGGGGCGAGAGGGGACGAAACGAGCGTGACAGAATGAAATGAAAACGGGCGACTGCTGCGAGGTTTTAGCGCCGACGATTGGCCCGACATTTCGCGGCTTCGCCCGAGAACTGAAACGTCGGACGGCTCTTCCCTTCTTTTTCGCGCTTCCGCGTCGGCCGTGATCGATAATTCATGCACACTCGATTGACGGCGCCGCGGGCCGGTTCTCTCGCTTAAAAAAGTGGAACGTCAGTCGAGGAGCTACGCGACAGCGGAAAATCTGAAATCGATATTCCGGCCGACTGCCGCCACAGCGACTCGCGAGGCTCGCAAGTATCTTCCGTCCGCCTGAAGGAATCCTTATCCCGCGAGATCAAAGCGAGAACGAAGATTTCTGACAACTCGCTACGCGGAGAGGTACGCGCCCCTCTTTGAATCGTCTCGGTTCGTTTCGTCGGCTCTTTCCGCGCAATCATCTTGCGCTTAAGCGAATACCGATGGGAAAGGGATAAGATGTTCCTGTGTGTATTGGACGCAATGGTACTGCGGAGATTTTCATTTGCGTTCCTTTGATTTTTTTTTTTTTGACGGTAATTTGGCGCGAGAGATAAATGACACGCCGGAATTATGAACTATGAGAGTAGTATTAAATTAAAGAAAAGAAGTGACACGCTGAAACGAACTTTTCTCCAAACAATTACACTTTGTGTAATTGTTGTCCCATTAAGGAGCAAAGACCAAGTTCCTTGTAAATTGTTTAAACTGGTAAAGAATAGCAACAATTTTTGGAATTCGACGATATAAATTAATTGGGCGAGATAGCAAATGGAACGTTGGCATTTAAATTGTTCAATAAGAATCTTTCGAGTATCCTCATCTCAAATTCAATATTCTCTATTTATATAATAAATTTTCACGTTTAAAATCTCCGAGTTTTCAATTCAGTTTGTTGAAAATAGATTCTGCAAATCAACAAATTGTAAAAGTTAATTCGTTTCCTTCTTTTAAGCCCCAGCGAAACGCGAAATGAAAATATAGCCGGGGAAAATTTTCATTCACCGTGTGCTCGAATTCTTCGGGAATATTTCCGGGATTTCATAAATTTTTCCACGAATGCAGTATCAACAATGCACCATCGAAAAAAATTTTATTAAACAGACTGCACAATTGAATGCTCCGTACAAAGGGTTTATGTCTTCTGTTCGTGTTTTTGAAATCCTGTTCGCTTGCACGACTCGCGAGATCAAAGCGCAAGAAACATTTCTGATACAGCAGCTTCAAACGCCAAACTATTCTGTCATTCTTCTTTTTTCTGTGTGAAAAAGAATGTAGGCACCGAGAGAATACTTTGTGAATATAAAACATAGTTTTATATAAATCCAAGAATCTAGATTTATTTAAATATCAAGATAAACACATCTAAATTATTATTTCATCTCGCATGCTTTTAAAATAATTTGCAACTACATCGTCCGAGGTACGGATCTCGTGATATTTGTTTCATTTATAACTGGCGAAAAATTCATCATTCCAACTCGTCACTTTTGGTTCACATGATAATTAAATAATGTTTGTCTGATGATTAGCTTGAAATAATTATATCTTTATATAACAAAGTAAATTGAAATTCGTCAAAGTTACTTAAATTCCAAATTAGGTTACTAAAGAACTTCTAAATTGTTTCGAAAATGTAAGCGCGAGAACAATCTCATTTTCAAAAATACGAGGTATTCAATGTATTTCGCTAATTTGAAATTGACGCAGTGTGCAACTAGTAAAACAAGTAATGCAGCAATTATACAGGCGCGAGCACGATATATTTTACACAAACTATACCTCTAATTGCAAATTCGCTGCACATTATATTTGTGTCGTGTTCAGAGTCGTGTCACGTGTCGATAGTCAACGTGCTTTGTAGGCAAGTCGAATGCAAGTTATGCCTAACACGAATGTATAATTATTCGCAGTGTGGAACACGAATTAGAATACAAAGTTCAGGAAAAGTCTTCGAGTAATAGTTGGAACTAGTAATTTCTCACAATAAATGTATAATTCTTGATGCATTAAATTTCCATGCATTCAATTACAAAAATCTTTCGATTTGTAAATTTTGTGAAATTCCAGCTAAGAATTTTTCATCAAATTTCGAGCATTAGTCGAACGGTATTAGCTTTTGTTCGATAATGAACGATCATCAAAAAAATGTAATCTTTTAATTAAGAATTAATCTAAGTAGGTAAACTCTAAATAGAAATCATTGCTTTCTTCCTTGCCAATTTTCCCTTTCCTTTTCTTTCGCATACTTGTTTCCCTTCCGAAATATTTAAATTAAATAAACTTTCAAAATACTGAGTTTCGAATACGAAAGATTTTTATAATTTCGTTCTGAATTTCTTGAACATTCTAGAATTACAGAGATGACGTAAAATTGATGTAGAAGTAACAACCACGATCTGATACTTGACACGTTAACTGTTGTACGCGACATAGTCAGCTTATAACTACAAACTTATATCGTGTTAGAAGCGTGTCTCACAGGTATTTATATGATGGAAAAACTTTCGGAAAATTTTTCCCCTATGATGGAAGTTAATTGTACTGGCGAACTTGCGAACTTGCGCGACTCGTTTGAATTCACTAACTTTCAGCAGCAAGTTTATAACTGGAATTTAAGATTCGAATCGTAACTTGTTATCGGATTCATCGATTTCGTGGGAATTTATTGGTATCAAGATTTCATATTTTAAAAAATTTCATTTCATTCAAAATTAATTCGTGCATATTCGTGTTTTAATAATTATCCATTTAAATATCCACTTCATTCACTGTTATAATAATTATGGAATAAATGTCTATTTTCTATGATTAATAGTGTAATAATAATAATTAATTAATTCAATTATTAAACCAAAGTGTAACAAGTAATAAATGATAAGTATAAATATGTAAAGACGCGAACTCGTACGAGACGAGAGACATCGAAATCGAAGGAGGTCAGATCAGAATTACAGTTGCAGAGAAACGAAATCAAAATAATTACAGTGTCAACAAAGTAGTTTATAGACAGCATACGTGCCAAACCAACGTCAATCTGTCAAAACGAACGTTCGAGAGTGAAACGCAGGTCTGTTGACGAGGGTACCGATAAATCCTCGTTGGGTCGTGACCAAACGTAATCGGTCAAGTCACCGCGGCAATTACGAGGCAATTACGCGTTGGGTCGCGTGCGAGCACGTGTTCTACGCGATGTTTTGATGCATCGTAAGTGCATCGAATGACCCGAGCCCGCGTGTCGCAGACAACGCGGTGGAAAGTGATAGCGGTCAGCAGTTATGCGCGACCAATGCAAGCGATCCAGGTCAAAGTTATTCCCATCGCGGCTCTGCTGATCAACTACGAAACACCCACGCTGATACGAGCTTTGCTTTCACCAGCGTTCTGCCTTTTGCTGTTCGTATTTTTCTTCGTAGTCACGAAGCATCGACTTTCTCGTTAAACCTTCGTCGCCTTTTCTTCCATCTGCTGTGTGCCCAGTTATTGGTTATTAACTAATTTATTTTCAGACGAAACGTAGTTACTAGTTTTTTGACTTCGAAATGAAAGAATAAAAATATGATCGTGTCACGTGTAAATTGCAATTTCTAAATAAGGATTTGAAAAGAAGAAAATCACGGGGCTGAATTTCAAGCATTTAACCAAGAATCATTTATTCGCCGACGCATTTACAGCTAAACAGCCTGTTTATATTCCCTTTTATCGAATCGTGCCATCAGCGCAAGACACGCGCTACTTCGTTTTTATCTCAATGTCTATCCACCTGTTTTCATTCTTGCTCGCGAATGGCGTTCATCGCGCTTCTCGTTACGTTTTCACCGATACTGATCGTCGCCGAGATCAATCTCGTCCGTCGTGAAACAACGATCCGCGCTTAAAATCCAAGAAAACGCCCTTTGGGTGTTGGATCACCGTTTGCTAACCCGACACTTCCACTTCGAGCTTCCATTTCGACGAGGCAGAGAACGAAACAGGGAAAATTAACATTCCAACATTATTCCGCCGTTATTGTCATTTCCGTGCTGCTGCACTTGTTGTTATTGCACGTAGCACAGATGAAATATATGAACAGACCTAGCAATACACCGCACATCCTCAAGCATTCATCAAACATTCATCACAATGAAACAATGAATTAATCAATTAAGAATTATAGATGAAACATTCATCAAGCTGTCTTCCATCCTGAAAGTTGCGAAA
>KQ435851.1:453666-475172 GCA_001276565.1 Melipona quadrifasciata
AAAAAAAAAAAAGAAAAACATGCCATATCAGGTAAAACGTGGAATCGACGAAAGTCTACGAATGCAAGATAAAATCTTGACAGAAGTCGACTGAAAGGATATTTAGTCCGGATCAGTCTCGTATTGTACACAGACCGGAGATCTTGTTCTCCGTTCTCTGTCGTTCCTCTTTATTACAAACGAAAGGAACGTGGCAATTTCGCGCTGAGAAGACAAAGACGGCGACGCGTGGAGAGGAACAAGGTGCTTCAACGATGGCTGTTCGTCGTGCAGCTGTTGAAAAGCTTACTTTAAAAGTCCCCGTGGCCGTGTCTCACAGCCACTTTCGCCGTGTTCCCGTTGCTCGATTTTTCCATGAACCGTTTCATTGAGACGACGACGACGACGAGGAGGACGAGGACGAGGACGTCAGCTGGAAGATTTTACGCGAAACGGAAACGGCAAGAGAGCTGGGAGTATATAGTTGAAGGGGACGAAAATGAGAGGAACATTTATTTCTCTCTCTGGAATATCGATGTTTGATTTGTAGCAGAATAAAGCTGTTTGCTCAGTGCTTGAGACAGTGTTGCACGGCTTCATTTTGTATTTATTTTGTAGAACAAAGTTGCTGCTCGTTGAATTATAAGCACACGTAAATTGATCACTTTCTTCGTATGTCACAAATGTATAGGATGAATTTACGCAAACAGCCGGTTGACAAATTTTCTGAGTGAAAATAATTGCAAGGCAAGATGGTTGTTAAATAATTGCATTAACATTTATTCTATGATAAGTGAAAACACTTTGCCAACATTATTTAAAAGAAATTAACAATTTTGTGAATCTTTTAAAATGAAACATAAATACATGTTGATATTGTGAAATATTCAATATTATTAATATTTATTAATTTATACATTTTAAATTCTAAATCTATATGTTCGCCTATTTCGGACCATGTATTCTCCAAATCGTATTTCTCATTTCGCTAGAACCGGAAAGAAATGTACCTCGTACTGCTGGAAAATTACAAAGGCTCGACGCTCGGGTAAAGAGCATTAACTCTTGAAAGAATGGATTTCCGTCGACGAAACGGCGAAAATTTCGAAACGACGTGTGAAATACTCGTGCCAGGAAGTCGAATTGAAGGGCAGTTGAAAATTTTAATGTTACCATTTTATCGCGCGGCAAGAATGAAAAAAAGAAAGGAAAGAAAAAAGAAACGAGGGTGCTCGCCAAATGCCGATCGGTTGCAGGAAGTTGAACAGATTGTAATAAAAAATCGGGGGAAAAAAAGAACGGAACGAAGAAAAAAATTCCACTCGAAAGGACGAGGATTTCTCGAGGGTTTTCTCGGCACGCAATTGCGTAAACAACAGCACGGAATGGAACGAAAAGATATGAGAATGAAATAACGTTTTACGAAGGGATGAGTGTTCGTTTGCGAACTTTTAATAAGCCGTATCGTACTTTAAGCGTTACTGAGAAAACCGTGTTTTATGGAACGAACGTTTTAAACCTGTTTTTATCCAGCGATTATCCTTGCGCTTAATAACTCGAGCGTTAAACTTAAGCGTTTAAAGTCTTGGAAGACAGCGTAAGAAAAGTCAAAGTTTTCACAGTGGATCGTGAAAGGCTATCATTTAAGATATAGTTTACGATTATCCAGTATCTTAATTATTTGATACCGATCTCTCTTCCGCAACGACAGATCTTTCCACTTTAATCTATTGCCATTTTTATAAAAACTTTAAACTTCAAACTTAGAAAAATAGAAAGTACATTTCTATTTCTATCTGAACCCTTTAAAATCAGTAGGTGTTTTTTTTACGTCGGATGTTTCAAAATTTGTAACATTTCTACTTAAAAAAAAAAAAAATTGAAAGTCACAGTTATTATTAAACTTCAAAAGGAATTGAAATTTTTCATTTAGCAATTATTTGTTTCAAAAGATTACAAATTTTATCTACTTTTGATTAGTTCACGATAGTCTAGTCCTTTTCAATGTTAATTCGAATATTTTCCTTTGCTTTATGCAGCTATTATATGCTGCTCGTGTTTTCGATCGATCGACCGACCCGCCTCCCGTCAATTCGTCTCGTCCAATTTTGGCAAACGGCATAGCAATATGTTCAAAGTAGGTAAATTTAATTATTCAAATGGCCCGGAGTTACGTTGCTCGACGCTGAAAGGCGTTGTTGTCACTCGCTTTAAAATATCACTCCGAATTGTTAATTTACCGCTAATTCCTCGAGCAAACAACCTTCCATTGTCCTTCGTCCAAGAAATTCTTGAATTGGACATTAGTACCTGGTACTGGATATTGCACTGAAAAATCTTCGAAATTTTTCTTACGTTTTCGTACTTTCTTAATTGTGGGTGGTCTTTTCCTCTTTAACGCTTCATAATAATAATCAAGTGTAGATTTCACAGCAATTTTTATGACTCTAAAGTAAATAGTCACGTGATGATAATTACAAAAATTTAATTCTGTTGAAACTTGCCACAGAAGTTGAACAAAAGACACTATCCAAAGGGGTGAAATCTCTCACGAGTGACTTACGAACTGCCGAATCGATCGTCGATAAACCGAACAGAAATAAATCTACAGGAATGGTGTAAATAATGAAAACCATCCAGCTCGTCGAGAGAAGCATTTCCCCCATATAAAACAGCGAATGATAACGCGACTCCGGCTGATTTATATTTCACGAGGAACAAAGCGCGCGAATGGGGATTTCGTACTTTACGATTTAATGACCGACATCGATCGAACGATTCGAACGTTCGAGAATTACCCGACAGGAGAGGTTTTTATTCTCTCGCGGAAATTGCCCTCCGAATCGCGCCGCCGAACGCTCCGCCGAAACAGAATGACATTTATCTCGCGGAAGTTGATTTTGGCAGGGGCCGCGGTAATTAGTTTAACGCAAATCAGGCATCGCGGAGTTAGCGCGAAAAGCTCTTCCATTTGGAGTTTACCCAACGTTTCGCGGCCTCTGCGCGCGCCCCGGCTAAAGAGGAAGTCGACGGAGCAAAATAGGCCAGTATCCTACTGTATATCCGTTCAGGAAGCCATCTGTAATGCGGTAAAAACGAGCCTCGAATCGATCTTTCCAGCGCGCGGCCGACCTACGATCGCATTAAACGATATCTTTGTGACGCGGCTAACTTTCTCCGGGCCGCCGATTGAAAATTCAGGTTACTTTGCCGGCTGGTCGCTTTCATTGGGAAATCAGGCGAACAACGCGAAGGAAATGGAATGTTTCGTGAATTAAGTGTGAAAGAAAATAGAAATTTCTTAAGTATAGAATTTTTCGCAGTTATTGAAACAACGTCGATTTCGAGATGTCATTCAGAAATTGATTGATTTTGATGTATAAATATTTTTGACTACTTAAATTTAAATGTATTACTTTTAGAATCACTGTGGTTACACTGGTATTGGAATTTTAGCATCAAAGGAAACAGATTTGCAGATTCTGAGCTGCTAGCTTATCATTCAGTAAGATGACGTCAACATGTTCTTCGATTAACTGGTTAGCAATTGGCTGAAATTGGGAAAATGTTCTTTGATTAATTAACTAATTAAATTGGATGTTTCGAATCAAACTGGAGGAATCAAATTGAAGATTATTGAAATTAAGTAACTTTATCTGGACGTACTCTTCCTTATCTTCTAACTGACTGGGAATAAGTTAGGTGAAGTTCTTGCAGACGGAAGAAAAGTATGTCGCGAGCGTATTGGGCGCGTAAGCTTTTTAATGTTAATCGATACTTTTGAAGCTCGAAGCTGTAACGAGCCTAAGTTGGACACGGCAAGGAGGAAAGTATCAAAACGTTGCGAAAATTCAGGCCAGATAAAAATTATCATACAGCAGCAAGAAGAATGATCGTACGTCAAAATAATTCGGATTCAAAATTTCTGAAGAATGAGCTACAATATTTTCTGCCAAAATTTGTGATGCGAAAATTATATTTTCAGAGTTGCTTTTAATTTATAGAAAGAGAACTAAATTTTGCAAAATATTTACAGTTTAGAACTTTTCTAATTTTTCTTGCCGAAAGATAAAGATACGTAAAGTGAAACACAAGACATTTCTTTATATTTGGTATTCATCCATTTAGTATAGATAACTAAATTTTTCGGTATTATGGTAGTCAATCTTTAATTTGCTAATGTTTCACAGAGTCTTGTTTAATTTTGAAATAATGCCCAAAAAGTGAATCTGTCGACAACAAAATTTATCCCTAAAATTTTTATTGAATTCACTAAAGGGAATTTCTAAATAATAGAAATACTATTTGCTATTTACTCCCAAACATCAGAGCGTATAATTAATTTTCATTACGAATCCACAAGTACAGTACACACACAACCATTCTACATATGATAAATCATGCCCCATCAAACATTCATATTTATCCGTTCGTATTAAACTACTTACCCCAAAACTCCGCTGAAATTACCATACAAATCACCGCGAATGATCAATGTCCCCGCAAACCGTTCAAACGAATTTCCATTAAACTCGCTAGAGAAGCAAAAAGGAAAAAAGGAGGGAAGAAAGTAAGAGTAGGAAGAAGGAAGCTGAATGAAGAAATCAGTGGCATCGATTTCCTGTAATAGCCGAATGATTCAAGTTTAGCAGCTGCTCCCTGTGGTTCACGGCTGCCTTCATAATTCATGAATTTATATTTCTGGCACGAGCCAATAGAACGGTTCATTGAAGCCGGCTCCACCGCGCCCAGAAACTGAATGGCCAAGATAGAACGTACAGGGTGAGCCCGCCACGCCCTTGTGAATAAGTAAACGCTCAAACCGATGACGCAGGCCCACCGATTAGATAGGATCAGTGCTGGAAAAGGGCCGGCCGTGTGTTGTCGGTTTGGGGGTTGAAGGAAAACTCTGGGGAAAGCGGGTCGGATCGATGGTAACGGAAGCGATTATCGAAGGGTAGTGGAACGATGCCGCTGATACGTAGCCGCAGAAGAGTGTCCAATTTCTCTATCCAATTACATTGTAACGTATGAAGATTACGAAGAGGGACAATAAGTCACTTTTTCGTTCTTCTTAATTAGACTTAATACAGAAAACGCGGGATAAACTTACTCTTTTGTTTCATGGATTTTTTAATTCTGGTTGTCTGGAAGGGATGGCTCGTCTTTTGTTTGAGTAATGTTTCTTGGGTTGAGAAAATATTATTACTGGCTTGTTAGCAAAAGTATTTATTTTAATTATTCTCTCGAAGAATATATAGGCGTTATATTACAATATATAAGTTCGGAACAATGTAAAGATGAAACATGTGGCTCTCGAAGGTATAATTTTATTTATAACTGTAGTACTAGAGAAAAGAACAGCCTATTAATTATTCATTGAATTGTTCGTAAATTATACGTTCGAAACCGTGCAAAACATAACTTGAACTGGTGCTTCTCGGTTTACAAAGAGCTCGTGGTTACCGTCTGGTAACAGTCTCGAGTGGCCGTGTAATAAACGACCGCAACTACTTTGTGTCTGCCTCGACGTGTACCGGCGGTCACTTGCTGGCGATTGCGAAGAAAAATCGCGTATCGTTCAAAGGCCCGAGAAACGCCTGAAAGTTTCAGGAATGCTATTTTCCAGAGGCTACCAAACATCCGAGACCATCAAGCGCCAAGCTTTTCTGGCCACTTCCAGCGAGCCCGAATAGAAGAAAATCGCGGCTACGTTGAACTTAAATTTCACCTGTGAACGGTTGCTTGGGGAACTGTTTCTTCAAATTTTAGATATCTTTCTGTTGAAAATGCACGTTCGTGAGAGTGACACGACACATTGTATTTTTTTAATTTTCGATATAAGTTACGAATAATTTTCATATTTACGAATTTCTGGAATATTGGTCTACGTAAGTTCCCTAAATATATAATAATTTTCAGATTTACGAATTTCTGGAATATTGGTCTACGTAAGTTCCCTAAATATTTTTGAGAGATTATGAACACAGATATTATTGAAACGAGTTTCTACACTTTTTGGATTTTTCACATGTACGCATTTCGTAATATCTGACGCTGTTACGTAACTGGTTTTAATTAAAAATGTTAAATATTAAATGAAATTATTAAAATAACGAAGCAAAAGAGATAGAAAGGAACCACTCGAAATCCTAATTGAAATTTCGTACTCCCTTCGTTCGCAGATAACTCGGCAGAATTCAAACTGCAAAATTTCGATTTCAAGACAACGAAACTTGTTCGAATGTTATGTAATATTATGCCAAATGTCTTGCAGTTAATGTTGTGTAGTTTTTTGCAATTTGTATAAGAAAGTGTAACAATTGTCACGTGTCGGCGAAATTTTCCATTGAATCCGACGGAAATTTGTGGAAAACGTAAACGTTGTTTGAACAACGATCATCGAACCCCTAGTGGAATGACGACGCAAATGAAACTCCCACGGTTAGCATACGTTTCATAGCACTCGTGGGATTCTGAAAATGGAGAGCATGAAAGAGTATACGCTGCTCCATGGAATTTGCAATCGTTCCGTGGAAAATTCGTGATGCGTGGATCAAACGATTCTGTTGAAGGTTGTTGAAAATGAATAGAAAACGGGAATGGGGAATCAAGAGCCAATGGCATGAAAGATATTTTCGTTAAAACATGTTGAAATCTTGCAAGCAATTGCTTTTCTACCTTGCAACAATACGTCATCGAGTTTTATCATCGAGTTGGAAAATGTAGAAAACATTATTTTGCAACTAATAATTTTCTATTTTTCCATTAATCACCGTGTGAATAAATGTTAAAAGTTTTTCGAAGAAATTAATTACAACGGGATAGTACTATGTTGAGAGATTTATGTTTGGATTGACTTGGAAATATTTTTAATAACAATAATTGGCAACTTTCAGTAATTGTTAATTTCGGCAGTTCAGTGATTCATTATTTCTTAACAATATCAATTATAAAATACGACATGTAGTTCAGTTTCTTAAAATTGAATGTAAAATCGCTACGTTTTTTAAATTTAGAAGCATTCTTATAATAAAAAATATCGTAAACTATAATCTCACGTTTTTCCGCGTTTTAATTGAATTTTCGGAACACGATTGAGTGAAACAATATAAAAATACATCGATCGGAAAAAATTGATTTCAGCACTCTATTATGCATGCAGCGCGAACGAATGAGGCTCATGTTCAATCAAACGAAATAATTTACGCGCGACAAATATTTATTTTGATTTCAAACGTGTACGCGTTTAAATGCGCGCCAGTAAAAATGAAATTGCTTCTCGTTTGCATGAAAGTTTCACTGAATTTTTTACTCCCACGCTTTCTGAATCTTTAACTACGAAACTTAACGAGGAAACAGAGAAGAGAAATGTCAAAACGATTGTTTAAACATATATCCTTCGTATCTTTTTTCACATTTACTTTAAAACATTTCCTCGAAAAGAAACATGTATGCAATTGAAACTTTAATCACAGTTACTCACGAATCAACGTTTTTTTCTTTACAGTTCACGACACGTGGAATTATCTTATCTACTGAAGCAGGTAACAAAAGACTCGAAAAGAGAAATTTTCAGAAAATCGAAGATAGTCTCGAAATTTCGAAAAATACAATAAAATCGACAACGAAGTTATGAATGGAGAAAATTACCTCGCGCAGTAACAACAGAGTAATCGGAAGTTGCGGGAAATTATGCGCAGATGGAAAAGCGAGGGGAAATAAGGAAAAGCAAAGATCGAGTAAGCGGATTGAAACATTCCGCCGGTAATTGCGATTAAACACCGAATTGTTTGCCCATCGTTCATCCTTAAACTGCGAAGCGGAAGATCTGTTTGCGTATTTCACGGCCTGGCTGAGACCGCATCGTCGAACACTTCCGGATGCTGCATTTTTTACCCGATAACTTTCTGCTTCGAAAGTTGCCACACAGAGATAGGGGGATTTTTCGCGGTAATGCGAAAGGCGAAAGAGAGAATAGGGAATGAGCGGAAATAAACGAACGTGGGTTTCGAAGATGGTCTTCGAAAGAAGGTTCTATTGTTGCGAACGGGAAACTTTGTCGTTAGGGCATGCAATTTCGTGTAATCGAGGAAAAGGGAAATTTTAGACCGCTTAAACGGTACTGTAGAATCATATAATAATTATTTTATTAAATTATATTGTTATCCTGAGAATTTGCCAAGTGAAGTGTCCAAATCAGAATAATTGGACACTTATCAAGTAATAATTGATGAACAAATGTGAGAGATAAAGATTGTATAAAGCACTGTTTTAATTTGTATATTATTAATACAATTCATATTAAAACGTATGATCAAAGTAATAATATATAAAATATGCAATACCATCATTAATATAATATCATTAAAATTAATTTAATACTCCATTTGGAAAATCTACGGGAAGATTTATGAATGGTAGACTTTACACCTGATTTCTAAAACAAGAAAATGTTCTAGATATTATAATTAAATTTATAATTAGAATCGCAGGTGATTTCTTTTCCAAGCAGCACGCACTGCCAATTACAATTATATTTTCTCTGTAAACCGATATTTCTTCGTGTACATCAATTATCATCAACAGACTACGATAGAAATTTTCGTGCATCAAATAAGCAGAAGTATATAACACGCGTGCAAAAAATATTTTTAATTGTAACAATTATACTTTAAAAAATTTTGTACGTACGTAGAATAAAAAAAAAAAAATATTTACGAAATATCCAATTACAGTGGGTGAATTAAATTTCTGCGTATATTCCGAGAACAAAGCCTTACAAAACTTCAATTTACTTTTCAGACTACGGCATCATTATCTAAATAGCAATACCGGCAAATTATGAGCAGCACGTTATTCGATTTCATCCTAACTTCATTCTACGAAACGTAGGAAGGGAACCACACGTTCGTTCGAATTACTGCAACGATTCATTTTGCAATAACCCCGCGAAACCGAAAGGACGAAAAAACCCGTGCGGTTACCGTTTCAGCAATTTCCACGCTCAATAATCGTAAAAGTGGAGCACACGTACGTATGGGTTTTTAAAAGGTCGAACGAAGATTTTATTGGCGCAGACGATAGATAAGACAGATCAGAGGGGAAACGTAAAGACTTAGGGAAATAAAGATCACGTATCTGAGAGAATGAATTCTCTTTTATAAAACGTCATAGATCACCTTTATTGTTGTTCTATGTAACACGTGTCGCTGGTTTTACAAAATCAGGAATCTCGTACGTCGTACATGTACATATGTATAACTTTATATATCTTATATAGTTTTCTTTTTTTACTTTTATTCTTCTCTCTCTCTCTCTCTCTCTCTCTCTCTCTCTCTCTCTCTCTCTCTTTTGTCTGCTCTTTGCGCCTGCGTCAACGTGCCATACGTGTTCTATATAACGTACATCTTTTTTCTCTGCTAAGCAATCGATCGTGCCCTCGCATGATTTCCGATACTTGTCAATGAGAAGAGGAAGATCGCAGGAGAAATCGTGTCGAGTACATTTCTCCCGATTTCTTGACTTTAACTGTTTTTCAATATAAAACAGACGAAACTGAACAGAAACTGTTGGGTCTAAAGATATATAGTTGATCGTGGAAGGCAAAAATCTTGTCAAAACGATATTGAATATTGTACACCAGGTATATTGTGCATTGAAACTGTTAAAGGACCGAGAAAATACGTGTTTAGCTTCAAAATTAGATGAGAAGATAGTTTTGGTAACATGGGAGTAATTAATACTTTAATGGATATATTAAATTCAAAAATCGAGGGGCTCGTAACACAAATAAAAAAACTCCGTAAAAATTTTAAACTTTTAAGGTAATAATGCGTTTCAATTACCTTTCAGTTTCTCTGCGATATAGTCACAGCACTTTTAGCATTTACATAATGTGACGAATATTTCATTAAACAATTTTTAATGTATTGAACAGAAATTTTTCGTCTTTCATAGACGAGGATCATTTTTGTTACGAGCTTCTCAATTCTTTTTCTGTGATAATAAAAAACATAATTTGTAGTGCTTTCAATTTTGATATGCATCCTACGTATCTGTATTGCAAAAAGAATTTTTCCCCCGTGGAAAAATGTTGCGAAAAGCGGGAATCGATCTGCGGGTTCAGCAAACAATTTCGAGGGGAGTTTGAACGTAGTTAGAACGTACATGTTTGTTACAGATTCGTGGAAAAAAATTATTTAAAATATCGCTTACTTTGCTCGTCGTTCTCCAATGTGCAATTACATATTGATTCCGTATTATTTTTCCCTTTTTTTAATATCTCGCACAAATTCCTACTACGTGCGCATTTCCCCCCTAGTTTATTTTATTCAGATGTAAATCCGCGCTGGTATTTCGCTGAAATATTCCCATGAAAACGAGGCTTTTGTCGTG
This sequence comes from Melipona quadrifasciata, assembly GCA_001276565.1. NCBI lineage: Eukaryota > Metazoa > Arthropoda > Insecta > Hymenoptera > Apidae > Melipona > Melipona quadrifasciata. Next base: position 464,044 of record KQ435851.1, read on the forward strand.
TCGTCGAAATGCGCACGGTGGTCGCGCGAGATAAAACACGCTCTAAAACGTATTCGTACCTTTGTTTTCTGTGGAAATCAGCAAATCCTCTATCGCGAATGAGCCAGCTGTATCATAAACCGACTTTGATTCCCTGTAATATTTTAATCTCCATATACGCTGCGAAAGGGAAACAGAGAGAGGCGCGTAGAAAATTCTCTAATAACGAATATATCTCTTCACCACAAAGTCTTATCCCTCGCGAATCTCTCATCCTCTTTCGCTTTATCCGAGTTATTCATTGTCCGCGCTCTAACAAAATATTTCACAGAATGTAAATTCGCTCGCGAATTTTCCACCCTCGAACTGTTTTAACGGCCTAACTTTAATGTAAGAACGCATTACCGCAAATTTGTTGGTGTCGTGATCCTTTGACTCAGAAAAAGGGCGAATTTCGGTCGATGTGCGTTTGTCCAAACATCGTGAAACGATATCTTATGTAACAATTACCGTAGCACTGTCAAAGAGATTTATAGATATTGCAATGCTTTATTTCGTGCAATGTTACATTAATGCCACATAGATTGAAGCAAGATAGAGCATAATGTGAGAAAGGAATTTTTTTGCACTGGAAATCAATACGCTTTCAGATTGGACATATTCGAATCATGGAATTGAAGAGTTAAAATTTTTCGATGGCGGAGCAAAATAGAGAGTTGAGGTTCATAAAAAATCCACGATCATTTCAATTCACGTAACATCAGGATAATCAAGGATTAGCAATAAGGAGAAATCCTAGGAAAACGTCATGAACTCTTGCCCTCTTCGATGTTATCATTGTCAGATCAGATCATCGAAGTCTCGCGGCGAAGGAAAGATTTCCAAGAGTTTTCGCGGCGAAGCGAGGCCTGTTCGCGATGCATTCACCGACAATGACCGATATCTGGGTAAAGAGAAAGAGAGAGAGAGAGAGAGAGAGAGAGAGAGAGAGAGAAAGAAAAAAAAAAGAGAGAGAGAGAAAAGGAAACGGGGGGGGAAAGAGAGAAAGAGAGAGTGATAACGTTGGAAACACGATGTGATCGATGCGACGCGGGTCACGGGAATCGCACAATGCTCGTTATTGAGCCATCTAACCGCGTTGCACGCGCACACCACCGCGAATCGGCCTCGTACAAACACACAGACCTGCGGCCGGAAAACAATATCCCTCCACCGAAACGCTAATAACAAATGCTTCGTTTCGCATCACAGCGGCGAATATTTCAGAACGGATTAACGCGTCGCGTTTGAGTATGTTTGAGAGTGTTGCAGCGAGAGTGAAATTGGTGAGTTGAAGAGTGAAAAAGAAACGAGGAAGGGAAAGTTGTAAAAAAATTGTAAAATGTTGAAGATTTTTTTGCGACTGCGTAGCCTATTGAGTGGAAAAGGAGAAAAAAATTATCCAGCGGCTGCAAAATATTGAAGATATCCCCGTGACAATTCTCTGCTGATTTAACGCTCAGCGTGATGAGAAAGGAATTGGTAAATTAGAAGATTATGAAAAAGGAACCCTAGAGGATTGCAAAGGGCTGAGGATACTCGGCTGCAGAGCTAACGAGATGGATAGTTGAATAAACAGGGATTGCGAACTGAAGAGAATGATAAAGAATGTTTCAGGCAGTAGGTGTTGAGGTAGATTGGCTGTGGTGATTGTCCTCTGAAGCTAATGGAATGGAAAGTTGAGTACGTGTGAGAGAGAAGGAGAAAGGGTATATATGAAGAAGAAATGACGAAGAAAGTAGAGGTTGCAAGGTGTTCAGGATGTTTCTCTGGCATTTTTCATTTTTCAAATGTTTCTTGAAAATAGCTGAGCGTTTTTATCAATAAAATAGGAGGAAGAAATTTGACGGTTTTTGATACCATTTCCCGAACGAGTTTTTCCTTTTAACCAGCAATTGCTGTTTGAATACTTTGGCTACTTCGATACATTTTCCCGGAGAATATTTTGTCAGAGTGCTTCCCTTGTCGGACTTTAGTGTTTGATCTTTAATTGATTTTACGAGAAACAGGGCGCTCGGCGATGAAACTAGGTGAAAAATTGATTAAACCAGTTACCCGTACGACCCGCGTGCCTTTCATGTTTCTCTTTTATTTCTATAGCCCGCCGAGCTTTCTACGTAATTATCATTCTGTGTAAGTCACTGCGAAGAATGGAATTAGTAAGCGCTGGTTATAACACGAATACGTATTAATCAATACTTAATAAAATTACGCGCTATGAATATTATATCGCCTCGTGTTCCGCGGCTGGATTCTGATGTATATTCGATTCTGCTTTTAATTCTTCGTTATAGAATGTTCGAACTCGAGCAGAATTCATCGCGAAAATATGAAATTTGAACTGACTCTGAAAAACACCTGGACTTCCTCTTGCGAATTTTAAGTTGGTCGCAAATTGGTAGGAAAGTATTCTCTCCTTGAAAATCCAACAGGTTAGCGAGTTGTTATGTTGTTATGAAATTTAATACTTTCCCACTTTTACGCATAGACTGCTTTTATGCATTTATGGAAATTGCAAAAATATAAGATGCATAAAATGCAACAGCTTTCGACGAATCTCTGCTTTCTAAATTATTTTCACAAAAATATACATCTGCACTAAATCTACTAACGTTTTACTAACGTTTTTAATTTGACGATTAAAGTCTCGATGCTACGAAAGAAGTCGGCGCGGAAACTAGAAAAAAAAAGGAGACAATCGAAATATCAAAGTGAACGCCTGCACGCAGGAGCACGAGGTTCAAAGAGAGCGAAAGGGGGAGAAACAGCCGTTGGTAAAATAGCCGGGAAAATTAGAGAAGCCGCAACAAGGCGCAGTGATCCGGAGTTCCTTAATGACAAAGCTGCTCGGCCGTATCGTTTCTGAGATTGTTCATTCGTCTAGCCTCCCCTCCCCGTCTACGCTCGCAACCCTATCTCCGTTTCCCTCTCGGCATCTGTAATCTGGGTTACTCTACAATTAAGGTCAGGACGGTGGAGCAGCGCTCGAAATAAGACAGCGCCGGAACAGAGATTGCACTCGACGATGAAAACGATGCACACCGGCGTGCATGCCGGCGCGCACAGGGTTTCGATCTTGAGGAACCCGATCTGTCCAACACCGACCAGCTGATCTATCGTTCCATCGCTGCCTGACGTATAGATCCTGCTGCTCCGTCGAGTATATCCGGCTTAAACCTCGCGCAAAGCCCTCACCTCCCATGCGATAATTTATTATCGATATCAGAAAATTGACGAGCGATAAGATGCAGGCGATTTGCAATTTTATAATTTCGAGTAAGAATTTGCAATTTCGATAATTCGCCGATGATTTCAATGAGATGACAAGTGACGAATTTTGTTCATATTTTTTTTTTCTTTTTTTTTGATCTGACAGTTTTACGTCGAATAGGATAATTAAATTTCCTGCACGTGTATCGCAGAATTTGTTAGAGTTTCCATGGCTGGTTTAAATTTTCATTGTTTACGAGCGGAGAAAAAAAATCAAAATTTAAAGCGACAGTTCCAATGTAAGTTTTACGTCGTTGACGCGGCGAACTTTTATATGCCTGCGGATAATTTCGATGGAAAAATACGCAAGTACTTCGTAAAGTCACAGTCTGGATTAAAACGTTAGTGTCAGACTTCCATTAAATTTTCGTTTTCTTGTATGCACAGTGAAGAAGTGTCGGACGTATCTCTCAAACACACACGTACGAATAGAAATATTTTCAATTTCAATTACAATGTAAAAATTCACTCCCTGTTACCAAAAAGAAAAAAAAAAAAAAATAGTAATCTGTTAGACTTCTTAGAAGTCTAAACTTTTCACTTCGTAAAAATCTGCGATTTTAAAAGATTCGCTTTTGAAATAAAGCAGTGAGTAAATATTTTCCACGCAGCGAGACGGATCGTAAAATTAAAAGGGCGTCGCACCTGTTCGACACACATGCACACACACGGGGGAAACGAAATGCCTATGTCTGACTTCCTCGACAGTCCGTCATTTAATTTCAATTTCAGCTTCTGATTTGACTTTCATGGATATTCAGATCGTTCTGGGCCAGCGAGAGCTCGATCGATTCCAGATTTCGCGTTCCATATGATTTCCATCCACCCTCATCGCCCTTACCAACGTCTCCGGTAGAAATGTCGACTTAACAATCATCGATCTCTCTGTTACGGGATAAAGTGTCTCTCTCACAATCGATAAAACTCAACAGCGCTATAGTATAGTATATGTATATACATATATATATATATATATATGCATAATTTTTCGATGTAACAAAACTGAAGGGGCAACAATCTTCAGGTCTCTTGCATTTTTATCACTTAGATAATTACAAAATTATTACATTTAAAACAAACCCTCTGCGGTTTAGACCAGCTAAATGCCAACATCGGGCGGCTATAGAATACTCTTAACTCTCGACTGATAATCAGACTGCGGATTTTTTTCTGCATTCATACATTTCTCGAAACGTGATCGAAGAGGTAGAACTCGAGTAGAGATTTGTTTCTTCTGTCGAAAGTTGTAACAAGTACTCTATTACGTGAATATCTTCTATATCTTCGTTCAGATCTACAAACGCATGAAAAAATCCGCAACCCACTGATAACGTATCTCTCATTTTAAATTTCCACTCAAGCGAAATTCACAGATTTTCTCATCTCTTCTTCTTACTTATTTCTGCCTTCTCTTTCTTTCTCGTCTGCTAGGCTACAGCTCTGCCTAATTTACAATGGCGTGTGTCTGTGAACGAGTGTACGTGTATCTGTGTATATGTGTGCGTGTGTCACGTGTGAGTACAATGTGTGTTTGTCGGTTAGTTTAAAACGTAGCTACGTAAGTAGTTTACGGATACAACTCCATCTTATACGCCAGTTCTTGTTATGTCTCTATCGATCATCGCGACGAACGGGACAGAGGAACATCCTCGACAAACGTGACGGGTAACCACCGTACAAATTCCATTGTTCCATTTCGTTCTGCGAATATTCCATCTCTTTCGAGCGACTTTCAAAGTTGTTCCTCTTCGCGTCCGTCGAGAGAACGTTTCTCCGTCGAGGAAAGAACTGTTTCTCTTCCAAATTTTAAGACACGAGGGCGCACAGGGGTAGCCGTCTGGGATCAGCGTACAAAATTCTTAACGAAATTTCGGCTCGTTACTCGGTTAAATATCTCTAGCATCTCTCCCTCTTATTATTATTATTTCTTTCTTTCATTTAACGTTTTAATTCCTAAGAGTTTCTCGTCTTTCTCTTGTTTCTTTGTTTTTTTCTTCTTTTTTTTCTTTGGTACGTTAAGCTCGTGACCACGTGGGTTCTTCGTCGTTTCATTTCGTTTCGCGAGTGGTCTTCCATGAAGCTTGGTCAGAGCTCTCCGCCGGCGTAATATAATATCGCGAGAAATCGTCGACAAATTCATTTTTGGAATTATCTTCGAAATTTTACTTCACCTTTTTTTCTCCCCTTTCGTTTGTTCATTTATTGGTAGCGAAGTCGTCGACGATCAGGCAGCTCGATTTTCATCGAATTCTTTGAAATTGGCCATGCCGGTTTGTTCATTTTTTTTTTTTTTTTATTTTTTCTTTTTGATTAGAGTTGCAAGCCTGGCAGTGACCATATACGTATAATTAATTAACGTAGGAGAAACAGACGTCGTTCGCTCGCGAGCAACTCGCGATATTAGTTTATTAGTATTATCGAGACATTGATCAATGTAGAATTTCCAAATTTGCAAACAAATTTATAAATTAAGGAACAACCTGTTTAAACACCAAGAGATTGAATGAAAAAAAACGGATTTATAAGAATCTCATCATTTTTATAACATTTTCATCCTCTCGCGTGGGAACGACGTCTGGCTCCGAAACCTTAATCGCTAACTTTACTCTTATCTACGTTATCCTTAAGCTAGTTTCAATCTCTACGAGTTCGTCTCGTTGAAAAGAAACGGTTGATACCGTACGAGGTTGAAGGATCCTCATCGCGAGGCTGAGTATCGTAAACAGAATGCTAATGTTGAAGCAACTTTCCTCACTACGAAAGCTCTCGATAACGGTAATAGCGTTTAATCATGATTCCATTATCAAAATTAGAAGATACGATATATCGCGAGAACCGAAATTTCCCGGTAACGAAACGTTATTATCGTTACGGGCATCTGAAAGTAAGCTTAAATAAGCTTAAACGCGCACGAGGGAAGATAATAATTGTGAAATTTTCCATGTAATTGCAACGTCTCTTCGTCTGTCAGCTACTGTAGAAGACACTATTCTGTCGGAGAAATGCAAACTAAATGTAACGTTATTTGTTCGAGATCATTTTTGGCTCGATTATATTTCTCTAACGTTGACAAATATTTCAAATTTGGACGAAATACGAGGACATGTTTCTATGTTTAGAATGCGGATGTTACTGCGAGTTGAGGCAAATTGAAATTTTTTGGAATGGAATCTGAATAGGGATTTTAAGTAGAACCTAAATGGGGGATTGCCTCACGAATATTGTGCTTTATGTATTTTTACGTAATTGTCATCTTGCACAAAAATCCGCAGTCTAATCATGCTAAGCGTCTTCTTGCGCATCCTTTCCATTTTCCACTAAATTGAAAGTAAGATTGAAAGACACAACAATTCGAGAATCGCAACACAATTGAAACTGTTTCTTCTCGAGGATATTTTTGAATCGTACCCATCTGAACAATATCGATCCAAGTGTCCAAAGCATTCGGAACAAAATCACAAGATCTTAATTGCATTTTCCTTCTCGCGTAATCTCTTCGGAGCTAATTCTTTATCGATACAGTTGCGTGATCTTCTCGTTGAACAGAAGAAGCGAGGAACGAGAAGGAAGTAATTCCATTTCACGCGGATCGCTGTAAAACGAACTTGATCCTTGTCCCCTGTACTATAAGCCGCAGTCGCTCGAATAAATTTAATTAAACGAGAACGAGACGATCGAAGTTTGATTCATGCGTCGCATGCAAAGCAGATTCCACGAGGTTGATTGCCTCCGGCCTGTGGAAAAATATATTCCCCAGGCACGGAGTGTCGGCCGCGCTGCGAGAAGATTGACTTTTGGCATTACGTTGCGACGGTAAAGAATGCGAGAGACACGGAATTAGTTCCGTTTCGCGCCTCTCCCGCCGTTCTTCGTCCACGTAAGCTGTTCTTCAAGCCGTTTCATTTGCCTTATCCGGGTATTAGAAAATTCCGGCGCGAACGTCATCTTAATCCCCCCTTGAACTCGATATCCTTCGAAGGAAATGGTAGATTGTAAATCTTTCGATTCAACGCGAAAAGAAGATGGAGCTTTCCAGTCTGATTTTGTTTATTATCACTGAAAGTGATTTTAGTGAGGGTAACCCAGGAAATCGGGCCTCTTCAGGTGCAACGCTGACGCAACGAAAATTAGCGATTGGTTGATTTGGGTCACGTGATTCGCGAGGGGGCGTGGAGTAGACCTCGAGTAGGAGTGGCGTTGTCTGGTACTGAGCGATCGCGCCTGTAATTTGTTTTCTATCGATTCAAATGTTTGCATGTCGATAAAATTTTATGGTAAAAATGTCGTCAGTTGCTTTTGGGACTTTCAATGAAACGAATCGTATTGGGGTACAAGTCGTGCAGTTTTTTTCTTAATTTTCATATTTATTTGAGATTTAATACCGAATGTTTCAAGTTTTTTTGGACGTTCGGAAAGTTGAGAAAGATCCTGAGATATTTATTTGTGTTTCTAGATCATTATACAACCATTCAGTCCAAGTGTTTGAAATGTTTGTCTGTGAAAAGTTGAACCATTATTGACCCAATTATTTCCTTCCTCTCAAATCTTGAACTTTCTTTAACGTTATCAATGCATAATTTATTTTAATCACGTAATTGTGTTAGTTTAACTTCTATATTTTACGTGAACTGAATGGAATTTTCATTTCTTGAACACTTTGCGAGTAACTCTCGAATCGATTTTATATTCTCCCGGATTATACTACACGCGTATTGTATAATTAATGGAGATTTGTATCGTGCGAATAATCGTACCGAAATAAGATTAATCTAGTTGGATCCGTGGCAACATACAATAATTATGGATTTCGTAAACAGCGCTGTGCGTGTAAATTCACCGGCGAGCTAATAAAGTAAACGTGCCTGCGATTGTTATTCATCGTAAATGTATGAAACGAAAATTGTGTTTTACAACAGGTATACAATTTACAATCCCTATTGTTTTAATTTACGAATTTTCCACGATGAACGTATTCAAGGTAACTATAACGTGTTTCCAATGATGTTACAAAAAAGAAAGAAACAATTTAAAAAATTCCCACTGTACTTCTTTCAATTTACTTTATGTTTAATGTGATATAATTAGTTTAATTTGACATGAAATATTCAACACCATTCGTATGATATGTCAAACTTAAAATTCTAATGAACTAAGATCATTTTAAATATCACCAGGCAAGTTGGTGCTATCCATCGCTTCGTGAAACACAAGAAAGAAAAACAGAGAACAAATTTGCATAACGCGAACAACCGTACAAAGATAGGACGGAGACGATCACGTCATCGTCGAACATTTCCCGATTACAAGTGAAACGTTCCGAGAGACCTTCGTTTCGAATTTCACGGCGAAACGTGTTCGACGTAATGGCAGCGGCCACGGCTATACAAATTATTTGCATGCCAGGACGAATTTCAGTGGCTCCAAAAACCTGGCCGGCTGAACAGAAAGAAGCACGCGAACTCGCGAACCTACCAGGCACAAATGTCAGCGGAGGGAAGGACGAGGTAGGGAACGAGAAGGGAAAAGAGAACGTAAAGTAGAACAAGTAGGAGGATCGTTCCGCGTTGTTGCGATTAACGAATGCAGAAATGCCTCGGACTGATTTTTCGCCACGGAAATTTGGCTTTTCATTTCCTTCAACGGAAGATCGCACGGAACGTGGATCGATGCGTACGGAAACACACGTGGCTGGGTCTTTAGAAATTTTAATAATTTCTCTATTTTAAAATTAAGAAAAAATTAGAAAATTGATAGTTAATAATAAATGTTGGCAATTAGAGAAATTTAAATGTATGGAACTTCTGCGAGCTTTATTGACAAAAATAATTATTCTCGTTAAATAATAATTGTTGTCTAATTAGATAATAAATTCGCCGAGATTTCGAAAAATTAAAATAAATTTTCCTGGTAAAATCGGTTCCTTAACCCTCGCGCAGAATCTAAAGTTAAACAAATGTCTACTGTATCAATTTTCTTCAATTATTTGCACGACACCCGATTATAACATGATTGATCATAACATGATCAATGACAGACGCTAGTGCAAGTTCTCCCTTGAGTTGAAAATCGGAAGGGAGTTTGATCGTTCTGGAAGTTCGGATTGATTACCACGTAGTCGGCCATAGGTTCACTCGATACGGGCGCAATGGACGCATGTAACGCTTAAGATACGCGTTATCAATATCCATTTTTCAAAAAATTCCGCTGACAATCAGCGAGTCGATAATTCGAGGAAAGATTTAGGTTAGCCTTTGTCATTTCGCAATGAGTCACATTCGACAGAATTTTATCGTAACTGATTCATACTTAATGAATTAAATTCAAACAGATCTTTTGCTAATAAATATCTAATACAAATACTTTTTGCTAATATATTTCTCCCGAATTAAATTTCAACAGAATTTTGAAATCAGAATCTTTGGAATTAAGAATTCTGGTATGATGTAACGCCGCAACGAGTTAATCAATCTCTGATATCCACGTATAATAATTTACGATCCTATATGACAAAGGTCTGTTTAAAATGTAGGTCAAAGCTTCTTTCGATAGTAAAATTCTTCTGCATTGCAGAAGAATGTGTTCGATCCTATCGTTTTATTTTTCACGTTGTAGCATGACAATGATTGTTCTCATTGACCAGAAAAAATGAGTTGATTTCTTGATTCCCGATTCCAATTAATTTTAACGAATGAAAAACCTTCGAAATGTTCCGTACGTTTCAGAATATCGATAGTTGTGTTTCTAATACGCACAGAGTGAAATTTTTTTCGATACTCGTCTCGTTAATGCTCAATTGTAGAGAAGATGATACAAAGGAGTTCTTTCTTCTAAAAGATACGAGCCTTTGTTTTAACTCGATATTGTCTCTCGTCAAACAAATAGCAGGTTTTTTTACGAGAATTTAATAGAACTGATAACGTTCTATCTCTTAAAAGGGAAGAACAATATTCTGCCCTTTATTACTCAGTTCATTATTTCACTGGAGCATTACGAAGAGTGTTACGTGTTCCTGATTTTCGTTAAAATAAGCTCCTTTAGTATTTGGAATGAAGTTCCTCGTATTCATTTGTTTAATTTTCTGTCTTCCTGCTGCTCTACAATACTGCTTTCAATTCGCGATTCACTTCTTCCTCGTATTTCTTTGTATAATATTACACTAACAAAAATTCCACGAATACTATTGTTAAGAATCGAAAGAAGCTCGAGGAAAATTGAACGAAAATTAAAAATTAAAGTTTAAAATAAATTTCGAAGAAATTTCAAAGTGCGCGATTAATTTTATTATTTATTTAGCATTTTAGCAAGAATATATGTTATTCCAAAGTTAAACTCATAGTGTAATGTGAACAGCATTATATCGATAAAGAATTACGTACAAAAATTATTCTTAAAATTTTTTGCCAATTTTGAGTAAGTGGGTAATTTTAATAATTTCATCATTCGGAAATTAGCTTTCAATTTTTGATAATTTCAGATACGCGGTTTATAATAAACGATATTGTGAAATTTGGTCTATATTTCACAGAACTGACGAAAGTCTCAAGCCGAAATATTCCCTGATTAACATTTAGAAACCAATTTCGGGATTTTTTTAAAATCATTTTACTCACCAAAACCGAGAACGGCGAGATTTATGAAATACTCGAAATCAAACGAGGATTTCGAATTTGAATCCATTTCCGTAAGATACGTGGGGAACTAGTTTCCAATTACAATCACAAGTTCGGAATATTTTAGCTGAATTATAGCACGATTCGTACACGAGGGCCCTCGTAGATCTCAGCGATTAATCGATACGCTTCCTGCCGTCTCTCGACTATGTCGAGTCACACCAGTTTCGC
>KQ435851.1:475218-488057 GCA_001276565.1 Melipona quadrifasciata
GTCGCGTGCTACGGGTAATTCGTTAATGTCGCGTAATGACGGTAATTGTAACAATTACATCCTGCTAGTCGCATCGTGAGTTTCGCCACACGACCGCATACCTCGTAATGGCGTACTCAAGGTAATGATCCTTTGGCGAAATTATATTCTTCCTTCTCTTTCGCATATTTGTAAATTTGCCACCGTAACGGCAGAACCGTTTGTTTGTAATGATGTTAAATGTATCACTGGGTTGGTGCGAAAATTCGCTTATTTATAAAAATTTGAAAAGAAATTTTATTTACTAAAAATTACATTTAATCAGCATAGCATGTATGTGTCGTTCTACCGATAGATTTTAACAGATTTCTTTCAATAGTTTTCTACCCAATAGTTTCTACGGTATTAATTTTAATATCGATACACGTTTGATGATGATTTGTTGAAATTTAGAGATTTGCCGTGAAAATTATTAAACACCATGGACACTTGGATTTTTTGTTGTATTCCTGATTGCAGTCGTATTCGAAGAATTTGAAATTTGTCTCCTGTAGTTTATACAAAATATTGGAAAACTATCGCCTTCTTCTTCATTCGTACTTTCTAATCGTATAATCGCATAATCGAATCATTAGAGTATTTAAATATTTAAATTCGACAATGTAAGTTTGTAAATTAAGTGAACGATGTTCATAAATTTGTTGTTCAATCATCGATCAAATTAACAATAATTATTTGTAATTTCAATTCCATGGTGAAATTAGTAGGATAATCTCATCTCAAACATGAAACACGAAAATTCTCTTCCCTTCAGCTGTGAGAATTTCGTATATATATAAACGTTCGTCACTGGTCTGCATTGAAAATTCAAAATTATCCACCATTCGCAAATTCCTTATTTACATTTAAATAAGCGATTTAACTAATTATTAACCAACTGATCTGAAATGTCAACTCGTTCAAACTTTCTTATTTATCGTCGCTCCTGCGAAAATATTCTAAAACCCGTGTTTCCATCATCGATAATCAATAGAAAGTACATTTCTCCTCGGAAAGAGTCAGAAAAGAAACAAAAATCAGTGGAGATTCTCGAAAGAAGGAGAGAGATCATCCGCGTTTCAAGTAAACGAGTTTAAATATCCCCGAGTAGAAACGAGCTCGGGGGAACCAATTTCTGCCTTCTCCCTCGATTCTCTTCTTCCTCCGTCTCGTTCTCGTTCTCGTCCTTCGCTCTCATTGTTCCGCCTCGATACTCAAAGACATCAGGAACGAGGACAACGCCTCCTTACCATCCGTTTCGCGACTTACCGCCTCCGGCTGCCTTTGCCTTCTCATTTTTGCGTTTCCCCGGAATAATGACCTCCCAGTGTGGCAGGAAAATAAATTGGCTGTCGGGAGGCCTACGGCTGGCAACGATCGATTAACTTTCGTCCCATTTCTCTCGGTCATCTTACGGCCGTAACGTTTTAATTTCGCGATCGGCAATGATTCATCGCCGAGAAATGAAATTGAAACGAATTTACTCGCGTTTGTTCGAATTTATCAAAGTTCGAGGAATTTTCTTTCGTTCGTTTTTCGCAGGGAATTTCTTAACGAGAATTGTGCGAAGTTTCTCGCAGTGGTTGAGAACTCTGTGCTTTTTAATTCAAATTTATGTTCATTTCGTTTGTTTGGAAATATAGGTACTTTGTTCGATTGAAATGTTTCATTTCCGCGCCTCAGTTCTCGTAACGTCGCGATATTATATTTCATCATCTTTGTCCCGCGTCTTCGTTAAATTACGATAATGAAACGAAAATGTAGATTCTCTCTGAAGTTCGTCAGAGGAAGAGCAAATACTGCCTCGTGCAGGAATAAATTAAAAATAACAAAAAGACAGCGAGCAACTTTGGAACATCGAAGATTGAAACTTTAAATCACTTCGTTCCAACCCGCGCGAAAGAAATATTTTACACCGCTCCTCTCGCTCAGGCTCGTACAAAAGTTCGATAAACTGCTAGTTATCTCCATCTTTGCCTACTCTGGCGTATTAACAGAGTTTCGGTCTCCGAAAGTCCGTGCAAAAGCACCGCCGACGGTTTTCCTCCCCGACGTTTCGTAAACTCTCGCGAGGACAAGCCGCACGCCCTGTTTAACACGACGTGCCCCCTCTGCTGAACTTTGCCGTCCGTCGCTCATACGCTCGTACGTGACCGGCTTGAAAACTGAAAAGAAAAAAAGAATTCTCCCCGATTCACACGGATGCGTGGACATCTTCCGAACGTGTTCGCGCGTTAATTCCTGCGGAAAATTTTCGCCAGCGAGAAGCCGGCTTATTTACATATTCGGAGGGAGCAGAGCCGGAGACGCGGAATTTGCGGGGAAATTCGTGTCGCGAGAACGACCAGCTCGATCAGCGCGGAATTTCCAAGTACGTCCAGATTCGAGAATTGGAGAACAGCGCCGCGCGGTGGACTCCAAATCGCGGAATTTCGACAATTGCGTGCGGGAATTGTCTTCCGCGCGGCGCAATTTCAACACGTTGAACATCTGTATTTTCTCATTTAGAATCTTTTTGGAAATTACCCACTGGTGATTGCTTCGCCGCGATTGAATTGCAGAATTTTGAAAATTACGAAGAAGAACATCGATTTCTTTGAGTATTTAAACTTTTCCAATTGTTTGAAAAACTGCATTTACATAGCACTGCTTTTAAACAGTGTGGTAAAAATTAAAATAATTAAAGACTCAGTGCATCAATTTTTTAGAAATTATTATGTTCTCAGGGTTGATATTTCTTTCTCCGCAGTGATTTATTTCCTAATGATCGATCGATCGAACCAATGACACCTTTCAAAAACAGTTTTGCTGTAGTGTTTCGTAACTGTGATTGTAATTTGTATAAAATAAAGTCACATCTTTGAATTTAACAAGCGTAATTTGATCTTCGATTGAAACAGAAACCCGTAACGACGAAACAGAGACGAGAATATCTTTGTACTTCATTTTTTTTTTTTTTTATAGAATTTTATACTACTCTGTGCATAACAGCAAACAAGCGTCAAAAATTTCCGGCGAATAGAAATAAAAATGAAAAATAACGAAACTAATAATATTATTATAAATAAATGTAATAAATAAAACTACATCGCGCTTCATGAACAATTAGAATTAATTTAGTGAGATGAAATCTCATTTCAAGCTCTGCACGCGTTTCGCGTACATGTAAAAAAACTGACGATAAACGAAAATGAAACGAAGAATTATCATTTAAATCGAATTTGAGATACGATCACAGACTGGAGACGTATGTATCGATATTTCAAAAATGGCACGTGGTCCAGAGTTCTTTGACGATGGCACAAAATTGCATTATCACGTACCGATGTCTCAAGCGTTTCTTTCCTTTCATATTTGACTCTATTCGTGATCCTCTTCATTCGAAATACGTCTCTCTACCAAGATTTTTCTAAAATTAAAAGTAAAATAGATTGCGAACATGAGTGTATTTAACAAGAAATTCAACAGTATACGACAAACAAAAATTTTTAAAATCTTTTATAAAACTTATAAACTAACTTATAAAATTTTTAGTAACTCAAACTAATGTTACGACAGATCTTATCTTCCTATTACATAAATTTAATTTACGTAATTTAATTTACGAATGAAAGGTTCAAAATTTATTTCGAAAATGACGAAAATAAACCATCGCATTTTTAATCGTACCAAAATCAAGAACGATTGGAATACAATTTATAATTTACTTTCAAAAATTTCCAAGTCGAGTTCATCTTCACGCGCTTCGTCCACGTGCCATTGACAGAATTCCCTCGAAACACTTTCATGCAATTCAAATTGTTCGCGCTCCGGCAAAAAATTGGATAATGTTTCAAAGCATAATGTGATTCACGACGAAGCGTTTTTGCGCTATTAAATGCGGATTCGCCTGTCCATCACCGATATTACGAGTAACGAAACGACGCGACGATCTCGTCTCTTCTTTTTTTCTCCTCTCAACTCGCTATCGAGTGTTACGGTATCGACAATCTCGAGCAGAACCGCGAGCATGCCCGGTTTCTCGTGCTTTTGGCAAACGTCCACACGCACACAGCCAACAACCGGCCACGTAATATGCAAATTGAACATAATCTCTAAAAGGTCGAGACTGCAAGTATATTTTTTCTTTTTTCTTTTTTCTTTTTTTTTTTTTTTTTTTTTTTTCTTTTTTGCGACCTACACGTCTCGCGCACTTACGTTCCAGTGTAGGCAACCGGAAGTGCTGACCAGTGTTCAACTCGAAAATTGTTACTTCTCTTTTTTTCTCTTTTTTGAACTTTGCAGCTCGCGGTAAAGGTTGAAACCTTAATGGAACGGTATCAGGCAATCGCTCTTTTTTTCTTTTTCCTTTCTCGGTGAAACGTAAGTTTCAAAATTTTCCTCGAACAACGTGAATTTCGATGACTTCAGTTTCCAAACGTGGGTAAATTTTAAACTTTTTACCGAGTTAATGACGCACGCAATTGCCACGAAGTGTAATGTTTCTTCAGCAAGGGGAAATTTTTGCCACGATTGCGATGCTTTCAGCGGAGGTACATACGTATAACTACGTAACGTAAAGTTCTCAAACACGTTTGAGAAAGTTCGTGAAAAGATTTCCTCGCGATGAAAGGAAAAAGGGAAAGAAAAATTAAAATAATTCAATAAAAGCAACCGTCTTCTCATCCAAGTTTCGCACAATATTTTTTGCACAATTCCGATTTTCGTTCTCTCAGGCGAAATTTTACACGATTTCAGCGTATCGCGTGAATTTCGAACGCACCTTTGCGATGTAAAGTTCACGAGGGACGAAAGTTTCCCAGGAAAAATGGCCCTTCGAGTTGGATCGACCGTAGCCTCCGTAACAGCCACTTGCGACCTAATAAAAAATAAATCTTACGATAATTTTCAATCAACTCCGCGACCGTTTTTCTCTCGTCCGACTATCCGGGCAGTTATGCATTTTACCTATCGTCGTTTTACGTTATCTCGCCTAACTCCTAGCTTAATAGTTTCGGGATAATTTGTCTTGTCGTTTTTATTCTTATCGTCTCTCTTTCTACACGGAAACGATCCATCGACTCTTACTACAACGATTAACTCCTCGAATCTTCTCAACACGACTGCGCGTATTGTAACGCGAGATTGTAACTTTCAACTGGAAACGAGCGTCGATAATGAGAAGTGAGATTAACGTCATCGTCGTTGCATTCGTTCGATAAACACGTCCATTATCATGCATCGTGCGTGTCGTCCGAATCCATTTAGCAATTAACGAAAAATCTCATTTCGCACGATTTAACGCCCAGAGCAATTACACGCCGCTGGTCGTCTAACGAACTGATAAATTAATGACAGTTGCCAATAATCGACTGTTTCATTCCATAGAGAAGATTTGCTCGAATAAATACGTACCGAGGGGATCGTCAGCGAGTAATTCCCTTCGACGTGAAATTATTTTAATTTGCACGACGATATTGCGTCGAAAATTACTATTTCCTGCCTTGCCAGGAGAATAATGATTTCCCTCCCTATGTATCATTAATCAATACAGATATTTGGAATATAAATAAATTATTCTGGAATTACTCTACTCATATCGCAAAGTTGTATACCTTGGAAATAATTCCAAGCATGCAAACATAAAAAATGTTGTAACGACGCTTAATTTTTTATTAATTAATGTTTTAGTTTAATTAATTTTTTTACAACGCTTCTCGAGAAAGTTTCGCTATTTACGTTTCCTTCGGTAAGTGCGTCGTCCTCGTAGCGTCGCGAGACACTATCGCTCGATTATCGTGCAACTTTCGAGACGTCAAACGTAATTACGATCCTTGTCGCGACATTGATGCGAGCGTTCGGGAACAACGCGTTGCGTTGCGCGATAGAGGCAACGCAACAGGGCGCTTGTAAAATGGCACTCGGAACTGTTACTGCCTGAGAAACTTCCTAAATTTATGGAAATTCGGCCTTCGTTCCAGACTATAATGCTCCGAAGCTCCGGGTTTTAACGGTTAACGGAGGCGTAATAATACGCAGAAGTTTCTACCACGCTTTTCCCCTCTTTTTATTGTCCTTTTAGCTCTGCTCTGGAAGGGAGAAATCGATAGAAGCTTTCGGATAGACAAATCACGTTTCGTCTCTTGATTTTTTCGTTTTCCAAGGCTGAAGGGTGGAAAAAAGTACGACAGATAATCTTTACGAACGATCTTTCCGGTTTACGCACGAATTTCTCCGACGTGGGATTTCACCTGGAAATTTCTAAATGGAAATTGAAGAAATCCCCTTTGTCAGGTACAGGGAGAGTTAAAGATATTCGGAGGAGGCAATAATTACCAGCGCGATGATTCCAACAGAAATCGATTCGTCTGAATCTCGATTCAATTAATGGCACGGCGAATATATTGGAAACGTCAGGAAGCATTCGACTGATCTCTTTCGTTCCACTTGAACTTCCTTTGAGTTCGAACCCGAAGTGGAGGGGGAATCCTTTTCTCCCTTAGTAAAAGTTAAGTAAGACACTTTAGGGCATGTTCGAGCTATCTATTTATTGTTCCTGAGATACAACTGTTGAACTCTATCCTACTTTCAATATTGATCGTTCCTCGAACCGAATTCTCCTGTCATCCACACGTATCGTTATCTATTTACATCGCTATATCGTACGCAAATACCAAAATGATAATAATCTCCGTGGTAAATGAAAAAATACACGCGAAGGAGGTCGATAGTTCGATTTTAATTACGTCGAGTGCGCATTTTACGAGCGTTTCTCCCCGTCGGTCTCAACTCTCGGACGATGCGACGGCGACGGAATCGCTCGAACACAGAAACGAAAAAAATTGTGGAATTATACAAGTAGGGACACGTTTGCAAAAATGTAGCAACACGTAACGATATTAATAATATTAGAAAGCTGAAATGTACGAAACTAATTAACGATAAGAATAAAAGAATGTACTTTAGTGAAGCTAAAATATCATACACGTGAGATTATTAGAAGAGTATTAGATGTTGCATCAAAGATTTCTTAATAGCAATGACTCAGTAACGTTAAAAGTCTGATGAAAGAAAAATTTAATAATACTCTATTTACATGTTAGCTACGTAGAAAATGAAATTAAAGCTGTTCGAGTTCAATTCCGCCACCGTGGTACCTCGAAATTATCAAACCGCCCGCTGTCCGAAAGTTAATTTGCAGCCAACTTCCAGCAGGATGGAGGAAACAAATGGCGAAATTATCTTCATTGAGATCGTGATTCAAGTTCCTAACTGAAAGAGAAACCGTGACAATTCCCGTTTGGCAACGTTCGAAGGATCGTTTCCTCGGATACCTTGGCTCGCCCCGCTCCTTGCACGGTGCTTCACGTGTCGTTTTGTACATGTGTGTCATACGTGTGTAGATGTGCGGAACGCTAGCGGAAGGGAGGGATCGGGTGTGTTACGTACAAGGTGCGATGAGTTGGACAGAAATGGAAAGGGGTTGGACATTCTTTCGACAGGAGGGGGAAAGGGGGCTGAAAACGGCCGAGGGCGAAACGCGGAAGTGAGTGGAACAGGCCTAGAAGTCGGACTGCGACGTGGCCAGGGCACTCTCGGCCGTTTCCTCGCGTCGTCATAAGGGCCTGGTCACTTCGCCGCACTCGCAGTGCGTTGGATGACCTCGTCGATCCACGCGGTTGCTTATCGAGTGCTCGATGAAACAGAGAAGAGCAAATCGGTCAGTCACAGTAACGATTGAAACAATTTTTTGGATCGTCGAGCAAGTTCTAACATAGTGATGGCTGGAAAGGATGAACTTTGTTATATTTTTTGGGAGTATATAGAACGATAGAGTTCTAAGTGAGAGAAGTATGAGAAGATACAGAGTGTATAAACGATAATATAAAGCATGTGTCAAGTGAACGATCATACCGAGTTGAAAGCGTCAATTCTCGTCTGACAAATAGATAAATAGACGTGGATATTTATGCATCGTGTAAAAGTTGAAGAATGCAAATTTTACAAAATGCATAGAATGTACAAAAATGTGTAAAGTGTTACCAAGTGGAATACTTATCATGATATTTAGTACATAAACAAACTCCTGTTTAAATTCATCCATCGATGCACATCCATAGTTTTAATAAAAAACAGTAGCAATAAAGCGTAATTTTTATCACTAATTTATTATTACTATTTCTTTAGTAGGTTAATTGTAAATAATGCGAATAATCCTTTACACGAGTATATAGAATGATAATTAGAAGTCGATTCGGACACCAAAGACGCTAATACGACTGCAAAAATACCAGATAAAGAAATAGATGACAAGAGAAAAACACATTTATGACGTGTAGCACATTGTCATAAAGTAATTGAACAATCAAATAAATTAAATCATATTTTATTTAAAGACCACACAGATATGACTATCCAAAGAACATTAAATTCCCTGGGGCAATGCTCGTAGAAAATGCAAATAACCCCAGATGCCATGGACAGATGTGTCTCATAAAAGACACTGCGACGAACAATGTTATAGACTCTCGGCTCATACTTAAAACGGCTCAATTTCTACGAACAATGGTTCCGCGCGAGCCGCGAATAATTTTCCACGCTACGATTCGAACTGACGATCCAGCCAGCTTCGAATGGCCGCTGAGACGAGGATCGCGACCGAAATTAAGACCCCCTTTTTCTCTCTTCGAGCCTTCGCTCATTAGCTAAAAAAAAAAAAGAAAAATCCTTCAACCCAAATTTCTTGGATTGAATCCCCTGATTACGTCTCGAGCGAAGAACAAGGCTTGGCTGCTAGTGTAGCAAGAAGAATTTGTTGAAAAATTGCTACTTTGGAATATTAGGTATTGATATCCGAAAGAGATGAGTCGCGATAAGGCTGTTCGATCGCCGCTGTAAAAGGATTTTACAAGGAAGGCGGAAATTATTCCTTTGGCTTGTGTAAAAAATCCTCCCTGTTGAAATTTTAAAACAGCGATGTATGTGTAAAAATTTTTGTAAAACATCAAAAATTACATTTTCACGATATTCCTTGATAAAATTGTACACATTAGCAAAGAGAGAAAGATCTAAAAATAGAAAGAAAAAGATGAATCGTCGATTGGAAATTCTTGCGAAATATTAACGACATGTACTAGTATATAAACATCACGGTCTCTCTGATACTCTTTAACGAAAGCTTCAAAGAGAACGAATGCAAAGGAAAAGAAAGTAGAAAAAAGATACAAGAGCTACGTTCTGTTGGAACGAAAAGGGAAAAAGAAGATTCGAAGCACAGAAGAAACGAGCGACAAAGCTGGAAAAGGGGAAAGAAAGATGTAGACAAAGTATTGCAAAGGAAGAACGAGGAGGAAAGATTAAAGTTTACAGGAAAGAAAGAGTGAAATGAAAATGAAAGAATGCGGAATGAACAAAAAATATAGGAGAAAAGGGAGAAGAAAGGGAACGAGAGACAGAAGGAGAGAATGGAAGATGGAATATTAGGATGGGTGGGATAAGAAAATGGCAACGGTACTGGCAAGCTGGTAGCAATTCACCGGTGGCGCTGTAAAAAAAAAACCCTGAATGTGATGTTACCATGACCTACATCGATGCGGCTGTGAAAAGAACAGGGAATAAAGGCCGGGCCATTGTCAGCGGCTGCAGACCGATCATATCAGACGAAGGAACGAAGCTCGCGCAGTAGTTACAGCCTGATAATGGTCAGACAACGCTGCGAGTTGCGTGCTGCGCCTCGTTACAGCGCACGTAACAATTTTCAAGCTATCTGCCCGCTCTTGTTTGCACAGCTGCGAATCCATTCCGATGAATTCATTTAGATTCACTTAATCCATCTTATTAATTTATAGACTCGGTTTGTTAGGAGTAACTCTTCTTAACATCGTCGGACCGACTAATGCATATTCACATTTTCATGAACTATTTGTGTAATTCAGAAAAAGGAATCTAGGTGGGAAATTGTCTTTCATTTAAATTTTGTCAAAAATATAATATATATATAAATAGTGCAGTCCACTGATCACTATTTTGTTTGCTGCAAAATATTTGAAGTAAAAGATTGTTAAATAAATACGAGGAAAGTACATTCGAGAATATATAAAGAGATATATTTCAACGAAATGTGCTTGACTCAATTTTAGTAAATTCTTTGTGGAATACTTTTTTCCATCTAAAGCACTGTAGTACTCGTACAATTCAATGGAAATTTAATTGAATATAAAATATTACAATCGAGTATCATATATAATAATGGAATGCATCGATGTATATTTGTAACTACTACAAAAGAACCAATTATTTGATACATTTGAAAGTGTTTCGAGTAGCAGCAATTGTCGCCCTATATAAAGGCTTTTAATCAATTTTGCCTTGAATAATTAAAAAAAAAAGAAAAGAAATCGATGTTTTGAGTATTTATCAATTGCGTAATCGAAAAGTATTGTGTCAGCTATACTCGTGTACTTTGCTAGTTTATAAGAAATCGTTTGGAACGTGTTGTATGAGGTCGCATGTAGATGGCCAGTAGTCACGACTATTTATGATCAGACCACACGTATAGCTTAATAGCGTTCAATCGATAAGTAGAGTTATAGTTGTGTCAATTCTTGTGACATTTTTTAATAAATCAGGCATACTTGTTGTCAAGGACTTCACAGAAATTCTCTTCGATTCTAATGACAATTAACACAAATTAACAAACTCTAATAAAATCCTTACAATTGTATTTTGTTTCATAATTTTATAAGAGATCAAATTTTTTTTTTCAAATTAAAAAGTTAAGAAATTTTATCAAGATTAGATGAAAAATTAAATTAATTAAATAATCCAAAAGCTACTAATAATGCAAAATTTTACAATTAATTCGTTGATGTTAACAAAATTGTTTGGTAGAGTGGATAAAATGGCGATCGAAGTTACAGTGAGGTGAAAATTCCAACTTTGAATTCATCCAGGGCAAGGGGCAGGAGGAGGTTATAGGTCCAGGACCTATTAATAATTAATAATCGATCTGCTTGAAATTTCATTAACAGTGTGCACGGAAGCAATTTCGACGAGATATTGAAACAGTCGTTTTGTTAATTTCAATTTTTCCTACACTATGGAAGAATATCTAATTGAACGAGGAAATATAATTTCAATTTATTCAAACTTTTTGATAGATATGCGGTTCGAAATTTAGACCAACAATTGTCACATAGTCGACAGATAAATTTTAAGCTCTCAGAACCAGGTTTTTCATTGCCATTACTGTGATAACTCGTAAAAAATATTTCACTGTCTACAAATATAAATGTTAAGTAGATCAACTAAAATGTACACGTATCAAATAGATTCAAAAAATTCAAAAAATTTCCTCTTACAATTAAAACAGATAAACATACAACCATTTGAGAATACGATGCAACAGAAAGATTCTCTCGCAGATGTCAACGAAAGCAGCGAACGCTAAAGAAATAGTCGCCGTTTGAACGACATTACACTCGAATTAACGACAATGCGAACAACGGCATTATAGATATTAGACGCGATTAAATCGCGATTACGAGTGATTCGCTTCAATTTGTAGCAGCGCCTATTAAATATCGATTTCCGCGCGGCAGAATTTCCATTTACCGCGGAATATGGAGGCGGTCGGCCAGTGGTGCTTTATCGTGGCTCAGCTATCGATTGCTTCTGCCACTTGCTACTTTTTTCCCTCCTTTCTCTTCTCTATTTTCTACCTTTCTTTCTCTCTCTTCTCTCTCTCTCTCTCTCTCTCTCTCTCTCTTTTTCTGTACAATATCGTGCGATGAAAACGTTGCTGGGCATGCAACAAGACACCAGCAAGAGTAATTAAAGCGGTGGTTTCGATTTACAGCCACGGAGCGAATCGTTCTCGCGATCAGAAGATCGATTACTGAAACCGACGTTCCCCGCTTCTCCGCTGTCGAGCCGGTTATGTGTCAACATTATTATATCGACAAGCTGGCTGTCGTGTTATCGATTGTTAGTAATGCACACCGAGCACCGATGTTTACCGGTGATTCACGAAAGAAACTCGACTCGACGAACACCCGGTACCGTGAAACGGCGTTTCTGATTCTCTGATAGCCGGCGAGTGGATGCGATAAGATTCGTTGCGTAACTATGACAGTTCGAGGGGTCAGAGGTGAAACTCCGTCGAGGATACGCTGTTCGTTTTACGACTACGGATCTTATCTTGAGGGTTATTGGAGTAGTTTGGAAATTTCATGGGGCACTGTTGCTAATGATGGGAGATTTCGTTGATGGGAATACATAGGTAGAAAATATAGGGCATTAAATATACAGTGGATAGATAAAGCGTGTAATTGCGCGCAAGGGGTTGAAATTATACGGTGATGATTAATAATACGTTAGAAGAGCCAAGGTGGATTAACATAGTTAAATTTACCTGTTATTTATTATCTGTGAACTTGACGGTTATTACAGAATCGTTATTAGGTAATATCAAGTGATAGTTCGCATAATTTTCATCTTATCTTTGTAGTTAACCCTAACCTAAACTTTAAACTTATGCTCTGTTTGAGAATGAAAGCATCTTTCTGGAAAACCTTGATTTTATTCTAATACGATTACCTTTATAATTCGAATAATAAATTCTCGTATATTCTTTCTTTCTCTTATAATTGTAAAAATCTCTCTCTCATTGTCCCAACAATAGTCACAAAATTGAGAATAAAAGATTAATCTCGAAAAACGCAACCATTTTTATCATTACCCGCCAAAATAACCACCAGATTATCCGAGAAAAAAACGTCACGCTCGAACAATCAAACCTTGCTTCAATTCCAAACACTTCTGAGTTTTCCTACTGAAATTAG
>KQ435851.1:495737-516264 GCA_001276565.1 Melipona quadrifasciata
TTAGAATTTCTTTTAGTGTTTGGCGTTTGCACGTGCAGCGATGCAAAGCACACAGCGAGAAACAGAAGCGCAGATCTTTGGAATGAACTTTATCGGTAGTGCAGATCGCAATCGAGATCGATCCTGTTTGAAACATTTATTTTTTCTTTCCTCCATTTTTTTCTTTTTCTTTTTTTTTTTTTAAACGTTCTTCGACACGTTTCTCAACGAGAGTTTCTCTGCTTAGTTGATCTCTTTGGTATAAAAATGAAAATGGGCGTGCTTTTTTTGTTTCAATATGGCTTTGGTTGTTAAACGATTACAATTTTCGAAAAGCTTCTGTATGTATATATATATATATATATATGTGTGTGTGTGTGTGTGTATATGAATGTATATGTGTATATATATCTATATCTATATCTATATATATATATGTATACGCTGTAAATGCTCGAAAAAGTGGAATTTAATATCGAAATAGGTCGCGCTTAGAGAGTACAGGAGTTGTTAGCTTTAACGTCTATTTTTTTGGCCCCGCGTTAATGAACGAACTCGACATTTCCTAGGAGACTGTTGCGTGTACGTGTGTGTGTGTGTATGTGTGTTATGGAAAATGCTCGAAACTTGTTGTGTCTGACTGTAGTTTTCACTTCTTACCATCTTTTCTTTTTTTTTTTCGTTCGAATGGCTTTTTTTACGTGTTTGAGATTGTTGCATCCCTTTATATCAGACATTTTCATTCTTTGCTCAAACATTTTCATTCAAGAGTTCATTCTCTGGATGGAACGTATGTCATTTTACATTTTAATTTTGAAATACGAAATTCTTTCTGAAAAAAAATATATTTAAAATTCACTCGAAAAAGTGAAAAATTCTAAGCCACAAAAATCACAATATCATTATAACGTTATTAAAAATAATTTGAAAGAGCATCTGCAAATTTTTAATATCGTAAATTAAAACGTGCAAAATTGTACTTGAACGCAGTGACAGAAGTAAAAAAAATTACAGAAAATTGATGCATTTCATCACACATATTTCCCCAAAAATTCTCTGCGAGAAAACTAGTTGCTGTGATCAACAAATTTCGAGCAGTTGCCGTTTACGATTGATCCGTCGTTACAATTGTGCCCAGCGTTTTATCCTCATGCTACACGTAAAACAAAACAAAAGAAAAACAAAAACAAAAAAACACCATAGAAATGGAAGAGAGGAAAAGATGAAAAAGAAAAGAGGAACAAAATCTCGAAGTGTACACGCGTGTCGTGTCCACTGTGAAACGAAACAGGCAGCTCGAGTCTAAATCCCGAATTGCTTACCGACGACACCATGATCGCAAGTCGGACGATTTTTGGCAATGTCGATGGAAGTAGCTGAAAAACAAATCGTTTCAATAACTCGGACAGCACTTGGCACGATACACGGACGATACACATGAAAAACAAAACACGGCTGGTCCATCGAATTGCGTGCGTTCTCAAAAATTGGAAAACGTACAGGTGGGCTTGCGCGAGTCGATCGCAGCCTAACCTGTATCATCTTCCTCGATCGATTTAATATGGACGATTCATCGATGTACGCGGTAATATAATGTGTATATATATATATATGCCTTTTTTCTATAATTAAGTTTCTTTCACAAGGACGCATACGTGAGAAACGTTCGTGCGAGTCGATCGACAGTAATGAACTAGCACACAGGTTAGAAGCAAGGTAAGTGCAGAGAGTTAAAAAAAGATGTAGCTTTGGAAATTTTTTGATATAATCCGTAAACTCGTCGGTTCGATTGTAATAAAAGTTACGTATTTTTCATTTTTTAAAGGGGGAAAGATTGCCAACAGTTGGACGAAATTAACAAGTTTAGCACAGTTGTTGACTATTTAGTGTCTAATTATACATACGTATATATATTTCTTTTTATAAAGTGCTCAGTTTAAAACTACCGTCTATTTAATTTCCTCGCATAAATTTTCCACTCCAATGTTACGAAGAACGAGAAGGAAGAAAACAATTTAGAAGTCTGAAGCACGCGGTAACTTTCATTATAACAATTTCCGCGAACAAACTTTCCTCTAAAACGGCCGGCTAACTATAAACCAGGTTTGCTTGGCTCATCGATCACTCGACGTCTGGGAATTTCCGAACTTCCCTCTTTTTTAACTCACTGCACAATATCCGGTACGTGAAAATTCGTCGAGTGCCAAAGGAACGTTTCTCATTTCCCATCGTTGGAAACGTTCCATCGACGAGAAGTTAAATTCTTCCCGGGATATTAACGTTCGCGTAAATATCAGAACAATATAAACTGCGGCATTCTGTGTGTTACGGATCGAGGTATTTTCGTGTCGCAGCGACGGTGATATTTCCATAGCCGATATCTCGACAATCAGCAGTGCTAACACACAAGCTTTCGTCAAGCAAAAATTCCTTTGAAGCTTTCCACCGCGAATGTTCTGTATATTCCATTTCGCAACAAATTAGAATGGGAACAAATTTTTTTTTTTAATAAAACGCAATGGAAAGAAAGTGGCGTCGAATGATAAATAAAAAATGATACTGTCCAAGTGACAGAAATGGAACGTTCGGTAAACTTTTTGATTCAGTGTGCTGCGGCGACAAAACAGTGAAATTAAATATTACGAAATTCGACGTTTCGAAAAGAGGGTTGGTGAAATATTTTTGTGAAAAATCTTGAGAAATAACGGGTAATAAAAAGATGAGAACATGAATTAAGTACAAAAGTCTTTTTCAATCTGTAGAGTGACTCTTAATGATTCTTAAGGATAAAGAACTTATTTGAACTGTGACTATTGAAGTTCAATATCCTCGAATGTTAACACTGTAGAACCTATTTACAACATTAAACTTTCTATATTTAATACGTTCAGTGCCACTGTAACGTTACGTTCCATATTGATTTCCATTTTGAAATTTCCAAATGCATTCACGACACGTTTACAAAGCGAACATTGGCGAATAATCAATGTCTCGATTCATATTTTTTCATTTCAAGCGTAAAAGCTCAAACGAGGCTCATTTGCAAGACACTGAACGTGTTAAGGACGCATACAGGATGTTTCAGAATTATCGGCGTAATTTTGAAAACGTGTTCCATTCGTTTCGAGAGTGAAGAGTATGACACAGACGTGGCTAAAGTCTTTCAAAATTGTCCAATAAATCTTAAAACGGGTTAAAGTTGCTAAAAAAATTGCTGAAACGTCAAAAATTATAATGTTTCAAATTTAAAAAGAAAAAAAAAAGAGAAACGTGAGAAAAAGTTTTCCAAAACCTTCAAAATTAGTATCGCTGAATCGTAAACGATGAGCTCAAGTTTGATTGCGTAATCTTACTTTATATCCTAGCAGTAATAAAGTTACATTCAGAATTAAGCAAACCCGAGCCTAGCTGCTCTTCGTCGTCTGTGACTTAACGATACCACGCGAGGATAAAACACGAAAAAAATTATAAAACTCCTGAAAATGCAGTCCCTTTGGTATCGACGGAAACCTGCCACATTTCGTGGAGCTCGAACAGTATGAAAAAAAATAATCCGAACCAATGGAACCTCACACGGACGAGGGATCCATCCCTCGAATTAACTGCGCACGATTTCGATTCACTCTCGCAACGAGCAGAACTGCGACGGAGATGACAAACGACGAAGTTTGAAAAGCACCGTGGTAGAAGGCTCGAAAGATCGTCAGCTCGAACATCGATCGTGTAAAGCGACAGGTCTCGAAACGACGACCACGCTCGCGCGAGAGCGTGTACATACGCAGCGCAATGTTCAGTTGGTTGGACGAGACAAAACGAAATCACAAAACGGCGATACTCACACCAAGCTGGTGTATACTCACACCGAGTATGTTAACAGTGACGTTATGTATGTTGCTAACGGCCGATATGTATGTTGCAGAATTTACATAACTCGATTCTGAAAAGAAACATTAGCAACAATGTAATTGTGGCTCCGATATTGTTGTTCGCGGTTCTGAGATATTGATAGAGAAAGGAGGCGAAAATTCACAGAGAGACAAAGATAGAGAGTGAGTGAGAGAGAGAGAGAAAGAGAAAGAGGGATAGAAAGAGAGAGACACAGAGAAAGAGACAGTTCCCTCGGAAGAGAAAGACAACTCGAAATAAACATTACTCCCGTTATCGGACGTGGTATCGGGATTCCGCGGATGTTTGCATAATTTTATACAGCTTTGTAAATTTATTCGGGAACGTCGCCGAGTCGGGACGCCGCGTTATGCAAATTGATTCGCGCGATAACGATTTTTAATCGCGCGTTGAAGCGACGATAGGGAGCCGTCGACGTACGCGCCATCGGGATCTGATCGATTGGAAAGCCGGTGAAATAATGGTCGACGTTTTTTCTTTTTTTTTTTTTTTTCCTTTCTTTTCGATAAGTCCGATCGCGATTTCAACGACAGATGAGGATGAACGTTATTGAAACGCGAACGCGAAGTAATTTTGTTTTATCTCGGTCTGTCGTTGCTTTTCAATTGCGGTTTAAATTTCGTTAATTTCGGATTGATCGATTAGACGAGGAAAGAGCGAGCGAATAGAGAGACAGACGGTCGTTGTGAGAGAGAGAGAGAGAGAGAGAGAGAGAGAGAGAGCGAGAGAGAGAGAGAGTTGTGCAAGAAATGAAGTGATCGTGTAGCATTGTGTGAAATGGAAGAAGAATTTGCACATAAATTTATAATATTAAATTTAATACGAAATCTGTAATAAATTGCAGAGAAATTTATAAAATTTATGTAAATGTACGATATAATACTTATTGTTAATACAACACTTATCGTAATATTTACTTGTTCTTGCGATATGGAAATTGTTTCTTAATTTTTTTCATACAAAAGTCATACTTTCTATTATGTTTATTATAAAATATACAACATGGAAATTGTGATATCAGAGACTTTGTGACATATTATTTTATTTGTAGCTATATGTATGTCACGTATTTCTGCTTTTCTATCCAACTGGAATCAATAATTGCCTGATAATTTTGAATAACTCATAGATCACAGAAACTCGAACGTAAAAAAATCGTAACAATCCATAAATTTATGCAGTATGAATGTTCAATGGTCGATGAGAAACGAGAAAATGAATCAACGCTGTTACACGTTGCAAATATACGTGTGTTTCTTCGTACGTTTTATCAAGATCGCGATTGAGACGGACAAACAAGGATTCGAAACTCCAAGCTACAAGCCTCAGAAACTGACAGATTCTTATCGCTCGAAACATGCTTCGGTAATAAACCAGATTCTTTCACGCAGGGAAAACGAAGCTGTGTGTCTTGAGAAACGCGAAGGCCGACGTTATGTAAATTGATTCCCTTATCGATAAATATAACCTTCGCTGTTCGTCCACGATAAAAATAGAAAGGCCGTTCAATCGATACACCGAAACGAGGGGAAAAGCAAAATGTGCCCCGCGTATCAAAATTTCAAGAACGCGGAACTCCGGAATCCGAGACCGTTCGATTGGCTCGAACTGAAAAATTCATTTCGACGTTTTTTCATACCGCGCTCCGGAGAGCAGGAAATGTAAATTTTATTTCGAAAATTGTTAGTTCCAATCCTCTTTGCCGTTTCTGCTTTCCGGCATGGAAAAACGAAGATTACTTGGTAGCGGATCTGACCTTTGTTTGAACCGGTTGTTATGTTAATGAAATTATACTTCTCAACTACCTTGGCTGTACTTCCACTTTATTTTCACCGAATCAGGCGGTTCAGTTTCCTGTTGTTACGTTGTAAGAATATTGTCGCAGAAAGTTGAAAATATAGCGACAAAACGGGAACAAACAGCGCTCGCATTTTTCGAAAATAGGAATTAAAATTACAAATTCTAACAACCCGTATGAAATTTTGAATGTCGAGAGAAATCGATAATTGTATTACAGTGTCTAAATTGAACCTGCTTGTCACATTCTGAAACGCAACATTTTTAAAGAATATTTGAAATATTAAAATTACTGTGGAATAAAATGCCAAGAAAATCATACGAGCGGATGGAATATTGTGCAGATTGATGTTAATTGAACTAAACAACTCGTCAAATCGTAATTTATCTCCCGCCTGGAAAAAAAAAAAAATGGATTCTCTTGGAAATAAGCTGCTCGTTTATAAGCAGGATTTTCGCGGTCGACAAAAGACGCGCGGGACTTGCTGGAAATTTAGGTTAACTTTCGATATAGAACAATCGTTTCGAAGCCTTCTCATGGAGGATCCGATGAATCCCTGACCTATATCCCTTGAAACATCATATCGCCATTACGTATGCCTTGCACACGAAAAAAACCACACGTGTGTGCGCGTGTGTACGACAAAATATAAGATAAGAATCGCTGCAAATATTTTCGCGTAAGGAAATCTCGTTCCCATTGCGATTAAGGGAGATTCTGCCGGAATCAAGTATCCTTTTAATCCCTTATCTTACGATCTTTTCGCTCTTCTCAGGCGAGCATTCGTCATTGTTTGTTACATCATGATTTGAAAATGTAAAGTATTGAAATGTTGAAATGTTATATATAATTTCTCTGATGAACAGACAAACGAGTATAAATTAGTTAGTTTATGGAAAAGCGTTTGTAATATATTTAAACTTATAGTGTTTCCTAATAGTTTGGACTAAATCTATCCTATCTTTCAATTTCACATTTGGAAATCGCGTACAGAAAAATTGAACGTGTCTCTCCATTGCATTACTGAGAAAGAAATATCATAACTGTACGATAAGGAAGAAATCTCGTCTCAAACGAATCGAAATCGATCGAATCTTTTCCCAGATCCTCCAGAGATACTGTGAAATCATTTTGTAGAATTCTCTGATTTTCAAGCGCTTACGGAAGTTTTTCGAATTTCATAAAGACGGAGCTTGTAATTTGTAACTGCATTTTCGAAAGCTGCTGATGGATTTTCACTGTTGGACTCGATAGATACGTCGCAAGATCATCTGTGCTGTCGTCGGGAGAGATTTTTATTTTTTCGAGCGTGGCATTATTCAGAACGGCGAAACGAAACTTAGAGATCGAATTTGACTCGGACTCGCGAGCACGTATTGGACTCGATCCCATCCCTACTGGCCACGCTGGTACTGGGAGAAAATTCGATAAAAGTCCGGCTGGAAAATTTCGCGGTTGGCATACGACAAAAGCACACGGTGTCCGCCGCTTTGATCTTCCCGTGGCCTTTGCGAAATCTGATTTCCAGCGTCGAAGAAATTTTTTGCACGCTCCTTTGGCACAACGTACGCCATCCTGTAATACGCTTAAATGCTCAGGAAGACCTTTCTGTTCCGTCTTCCGGCAGTCCCTTTTGCATCGCGAAAGAGAGTGATTTGTTATTTATTTATTTGTTTAGTCATCCGCGGAATTTTATCATCGATAGATGATTTGTTGATCTTTGGAGTTTCAAAGGGCGAGTTCGATCGCTGACGGTATCTGACGAAAAAGAAGTTTCGGTTTTGATTAATACAGATGGAGAAGCGCCACCACGATTTTTCACAGAGAGTAATATCGTCTGAAATTTAGTATCTCAGTATTTCAGCAGTCTGCAGTTTGTTTGGGCTCATACTTGATTTTTAGCTTTTAGTTTTGGAAACTTGTGTTTTGCGGCCATTTATTTACGCGATATTGCTCTGAAAATAAGACGCGAGCAATGACTAGCAATAGAAAAATGATAAACAGAATAATATATTGATAATTTCTGTGACTATTGTTTATCGTTTAGAGCTATTTTATGGCTATAAAACCACATAATGCGCTCCGTGCTAGAGCACTTTTGTTGAATATTTTCAAAAGTTTCTAAATTCGATAATGAAACAGTATAATTATATGATACAGAAACTATTTTAAATTAAAAGTTTTACGGTATAAGCTGCTTAAAGTTGCAAAAACACGAAGAATTAAATTATCATCGTCAATTCGCAAAATCCCAAGGTGAAGTTTTCCCCAAAACGAAAATCACTTTTACAAGTTAATTTTACCACAAAATAAAATGTGTTCGGCTGAAAAATCGGAATCTTTGCGCGAACTTTATCACTTTTTTCGTACGTTTGATATTCTTATCTCTTCCGCGGGAGAACGTACGAACGAAAGTAGGTTTCGCAAAGTTTGAGGATTGCGTCGAAATGTTTGCGCTCGCGATTTAACGAGAGGAATTAAAACCATCTGGAAGATCGTGCGTGTCTCTTTCTCTTTCGCCTGCCATGGATGAGCAGGAATATCTTGGTGAACGATGCTTTCAAGGAACTGCAGTTAAGTCGTATTCCTCGTGGAAGCTTAATCTTTGCTCGACAACGACAAATTGCCTCACTCAGAACGTTTTCGTCAACGAAAGCTGACGAAAATTTACGTTTAATTTCACCCCTGTGTTAATACGCTATGTGCAACGCGATGAATAGAATAGATTTTCCTTCGTTTTTCTTTGGACGGGCGATTTACTCGGAATTCGTAGATTTGACCTAATTCGAGAGGATAGAAGAGGAAACGATACGCGTGCTCCTTTAAGCTCGATTTAAATTTCTCCGTGTAGGTGAGTGAAATCGAGGTGAAAAGCGGAGAAGAGAATTGCAGGCTGAAACTCGATTTATCGAGCAATATTTGTTATATACATATATATAAAACTTTTTATTTAAGTTTGTTTGCAAGGGAGCGATTTCAAAGAGAACGAAAGAAACATCTTACTTGACGATTTTCTAATTAACTTCTAATTAAAGTTCGAGAAGGAAAATTATTCACGATACGAAGAGTTAGACAGAAAGAATATGAAATCTGGATTCTTTTTGATTACTTTCCAGCTCTAAAATTACCCAAAATTATAAATACTTTTGCAATTATGGTAACGCACAACATATGTTGCATATGTTCGTATAACTTGTCAATAAATGTAACTCTATTAACGAATCAAGATAGAAAAAGTTATCACAGTAAGACAGCATGAGGATTTTCTATCTCAGAGAAAAATTGAACGACCCATAAGGAGAGGAAAGATTTAAAAAAGTAACAGCTATCGAAATTTCAAATTTAAAGCCATAACTTTGCAGGAGAAGTTTAGCTACGAAAAGTATATATCTCTTTACGATTTTTTGATTGTATGAGCCAGCTATTTACGAGACACTTTCTCCTATAATCAAATTATTTTACGTTCCATCAAACAAATACACATACTTTCTCAGTGTGCGTTTCATTTCGGAATGACCCTTATTTGACCGTTCCATCACCAAGATAGTTCTTCGTAAAGCGAGCTGATCTCAAATCGTCCCGATTTCGAGAGCACAAACTTTGGACTTCGGACATCAGGGCTTATTTACACGTTGCAGCGCAACTTTGTCCGAATTCTCCAGCGTCTGACTTCCACCGACAGTGTCGGAATTCCTTCGATGATTCAAGGAATGTCTTGCAGAAATTTCACGATCTCTGTGACAGTTTAATCCTTGGCGAGTGCATTTAGAAATTTGGAGAGTACGAATTAATCGCACAAAGAAGATTTGCAATTATCACACTGTCCCATAGATAGCAATCTCAATTTTTATGTGTAATCTAAAAAGTGTCATAACTATTTTCGATACAAGCGAATGACAAAAAGAAATGACGAAGATATTAAAAGTAGATTCAAACGAATAGTAGATAAGAAATTAGAAAGAGAATGACTGATAAGGTTTGATTATTACGTAATACAGAATAGTAAATGGGATTTAACGCTGGTTATTAGAATTTCGACTCTTGAGAGTAGTGCTCGTATAATTGAACGATAACGCCTTGAGCGTTTTCAGGATTAATGCGAGCACGTTTCTGCAATAATAGAGGAATCCTGCTTCCAACAGACGTTTAGGCCTTCTATTAAGTATCGCCAAGGTTCTGGCCATTGAAACGAGAGCGCTGAGAGATTGCGTCGGTTGAGATTCAAGGCTCTTTGTGGAAGACACGTGCCATATCATAAATTCACTTCGTAATTACGGAAAATTACTCGAACGACACTCGAACGTAACAGGATAACTAGGCTCGAAAATTTGAATAATTCGAGCTTAATAACGACCGAACTTGAAGAATAAATAGACGATTGAAATTCAAGCTTCCAAATCGTTCAACGTCGTTAAAGGAATAATCGTCGTATGAATACGCGAGATCGAGATAACGTATGCGCATAAACAACAGAATTAAATGTTACTACACAGACTCTGACAGCGCAATATTTTCCTATATAAGCAACACGCTGTCACCGTACTCTGCGAAGCAATTGTAGTAATAGCATCGGATAAAACTAATTAACAAGTTAACGAGGCGAAGAGTAAGAGGGGAAATATTAAACAGTTCCTCCGGAGAATCCCGCTGTCCACGATTCTCCGCGATAACGAGCCAGCTTTCCCTCTCGGAGACAAGGCCAGTGAGGGGAAAAAATATTCCAAGAAACATATTCGATCTTGTTAAATTCTTCCACGCAATATCACTCCATTGTCGGTGCCGCGGTCGTCCCCGGTTTCCCGTAATAATGCGATGCACGTAGAGGCCACGGGTCTCGACCGAAGGCCGACGGAAAAAGGAAGAAGGGGGAGGGGGGTGGAAAGTTGAGATAATTACGTGTTGAGGAGCTCGGGCTCTCCGCGGTCTGATAGCAACGGTCGCCCAATGAAACAAGAAGTCCGCGCTCGCAAACGAAGCTGATCCCGGAGCTTGGAACTCGTCCAGAAAACGTTCGACTAATAACAACTACCGGCGAGAGACCTTTCGCTCGGCCAATCGAAGTTTATTCCATCGGCGAGAGTAATTTTCCCGGTGGCCGCTTCGTTCCGAAGATCAGCTCGATTTTCGTGCTACTCTCTCTCTCTCTCTCTCTCTCTCTGTTTCGTTTCGCTCGATCTGTTGTGATGGTCGATGAAATTTTGTCATGAGACGTCGAGACAGTTTGGTGCTAATGTGACTAGAATGAAGGAGGAAGAACATCCTTCGATCTTTGTCTCGATACATTTTAATCGAATTTTTAATATCCGATATCGTTATTATTAGTGATTAGGTTTTATTATTGTATTATTATTATTGGAATACAGCGATAATTAAACTTTCCATTAATCGAGAAAATGTTGAGATGGCAATGTTTCTAATATTGTATCGTCAAGTGAAACGAACGTATCAGAATCGAGAGTTACTCTTGTTCGATCAATCTACATATGCAAATAGATCAATCGTAAATGTTAATTGAATCAGTTGTAAATGTAATTATAAACAATCGGCCGATAATTATGGACGTCACGGTTACAAATGATTGGTCGTGCAATCTCTCGCCGATGAAAGGTCGAATGAAATAAAGCCTGGCGAACGGAACGCGAGTTAAGAAACGCTGTCGTCGCGGTAGGGATACTCAAATCGTCGGTGGAATCACGAAAAACACTGGGCGAGGAATGTAGGAACTTGGAAGCAGCCTGGCGTTACATAAATATCCCTCGGAGACGTGCAACGCCAGCGTGTGGGCCGCCCGGTGGAAATTAACGGCGTCGTAATGCGAAACAAACGACGAAGATCGAGAAATATCGTCGCGGGTACCGTTGTTCGCACTATCGAAAACGTATTTCGGTGGTTGTAAATCTCCTCGGTCGCCCTCGAGATCGATCGACGAAGAACACGCCCCGGATTCGATTATCGCTGACCCTTTTTCACCGCGAATTATTCAATCGTGCAGACTGTTTCGTTGCCCTCCGACATTATCTCGCGGCGAGGTTCGGACATTTCAACTTTGTACGCGAGACTTTGTATGCATTGTTCCTGTTGAGCAGAAACGTTTCACACGGCCAATTATACAACGAAAATTTGAAAAGTCCTTTCAGTTCGTTTAATTTCATTCTCCTACTCGTAATGTTCGATAAGAAACCGTAATTTCACAAAGTGTCACACGACAAGTTGCGCCGCTGCCTGAATAAGAAACACGAAAGGGCAAAGTTCACAGAAACGCAAGTTCTCCTCGATACTGTTCCTGAATTGTAATAATCTTTAATGGCGATTTGAACGTATGCAAATTTGATTGAAACACCTAGGGCATTTTGATATTTCAAAAGAAACACTGACGGCGAAAAAATTCCGACTATTAAAGTGATAAAGCCGGAACTCTAATCTCTGTCGATTTGTTGATATCTCAAAAACTTGGTCGAATTCGAACTGAATGGACATTTTCACGAGGGGAGGCAGTCGAACATTTTGAACTCGAAGCGTCAATTGAAACAATGGAGGATTCGATAGTAAATTCCCATTAAATGAAAATACTAGCAAACGCGGTACCAGCGACAGAGGCATCTTTGATCTTCGAACACAGAGCAGGCATAATCAAGGATCCAGTTTAACCGCGAGAAATTCAATTAATTCGAGTGCCACGGAACGCTGTATGCATGTGTGAGTATATATCTAGAAACAGCAAACAGATACGTTCTCTGTCCAAACTTAGGCAGAGAGGGAACTTAATATCGCGACGAACAATGGGCGAACGAACACGAACGACTCGTTTATTCGCCTACCGGCATAATTAAATAACGAAAATGCAGATAGCCGACGAAGCTGGAACACAGACGTAGAAGTGATTTTCTACGTTTCAACCGGGGACGGCCGTTCGCGTCGAAAACGAAGGAGACGCGCAACAATTAATCTGGCTAACAAACCGCAGAATTTCATTCGGACGTTTCGCCGAGTCTCGCGAACAGCATGTTCCACTTTCAAGAGTGTAAAGCGCAGATATTTCTGTCGTTCGCCGCGAATTGTGTCTCGCTCGGGAACTTTTCGCTGTTCAGTCGGAATCATTCACGGTGGTCGATGGGGAATCGAGTAATTTTGTAAAAACGGTTCGAG
Source organism: Melipona quadrifasciata (assembly GCA_001276565.1). Taxonomy (NCBI): domain Eukaryota; kingdom Metazoa; phylum Arthropoda; class Insecta; order Hymenoptera; family Apidae; genus Melipona; species Melipona quadrifasciata. The sequence goes on from KQ435851.1 coordinate 508,567, forward strand.
TTTTTTTCGGAGATCTCGATTTTCGATTGATCAATACGGTTTGACGAGAGATACGAACTAGATGGATATTTCTTTCTTTCTTTCTTTTCATTCTTTCTCTTTTTTTTTTTTATATTTCGTATGGGTTTCCGTGTGAGTCGTATTTGTAATGGTCACGAGAAAGTTCCATCTACGTCGCTTGGGGAATCAGTCATAAATTCAAGGGTGGCCTGTTACGCGAGGGTGCTTATCTTGTTCACGTTGTTAGAAGTTTGAAGAATCGACCAGATTTGTGACAGCTGGCGAATAAGAGTTACTTCTCGGTATTGCAGAACGTACGTCGTAAATTGGAATTGTTGAAAATGGTAGTTTTCTAGCGTAACGTATAATTTGAAATATGACACGCAATGTAAAATGTGATGTACATTCTACTGGCTTGAAGACAATTAGGCTGCGATAATAGCAATATCATGTGAAAACGTGAACTTTGTTCTGTCGTTGGACTCGAAAAGCATGATTTCCCGAGAAAATGAGTAGTGACCTTTGAAGAAATACGTCACATTTTATTCTTCCAGTGATAAATAACCGAAATTACACAAAATCTGGCACGCAAACTGCGAATTATCCCGCACGACGAGTAAGGACAATGTAGGGCGGTAACCGAAAAAGAAATATCGGTAGACGTTCTTTCGATTACTAAACTATTTGTAAGACAGTAAGGTCACATAAAAAAGAAAGAATGAAGTAGAATCGTACAAATAAGAATACTGAGAGCAGCAGTTTAGAGCGTAATTAATTAAGCAACTTCTTAAACAGACCAAGAATACCAGCGAATTGGAATATGCGTATAGTAACTGGACGGTAACAGTCGTACGTTATTTCTAGAAGACCACTGGCGATGAATCATTCTTGCTTTCGCGGTTGTGAAGAGAGTTGTGCAGTTTCTAATTTCGTTTAACTTCTCGACTTAATTACGAGAAAATTCGGGCTTCGATCAAACGAATATTTCGTCAATCATAATTGAAACTTTCAATCTCACTTAGCACAACGGTCTTATTATAATTTCTTTCAAACCAACTCATCAATCCCATTTATATTTTTCGTAGAGTTAAGTGACTACCATCAGGGATTTGGAAAATTAGAAATAAAATTTGATAAAAAGAAATGAAGAATTCATCATTAAACAGTTAACTGACAATTAATTTTTCATTTTCATTTGATATACGAAAACGAATTACTTCACGATGGCCTATCATTGAGACCATGAATTATTGATATGATAATAGCTACCCAAATTCTGTAATTTTCTATAATAATGAAATTTCGAAAAATTCAAAGAATCATAACATTGTAAGGAGTGATAGCTTGCTACTTGCAACGAGTTGAAGTCGTTGTTCCAATTTGCACTAACCGTAGTAGTACGAGGATCATCAAAATTCGATAGGAATCCCGATTCGGTTATCCGATCCTCTCAGGACGACGGACTCCTTAATAAACAAGCAACGCGTCGCTCCGCGTGTATATTACGCGATTGTGCTATTAACGACGCGAGCGTAGGCTCCGGCCTAATTTGAGCTTGTCGAATCCATCACTTTAACGTGAGAAATTTGGCGAACACGTCGAGGTGATCGACGGATCAACGGGGCGCGGGATGCAAGTTTGCGCATGATTTTCTCATTGTTCCGGCAATCAGACACGGTATTTAACGATCGCATACGCGGGCCACAGCTGATCTGGTCATTGATGAATTCGTCTGCTGGCGCCAGAATTGGCATCAGGAAGGGAATATCGAGTTACGTATGAATATCGTAATAATGCGGCTATAGAGAGACGTAGCGACGCGTGATAGTAATATCGAAGGCAAACTCTGCCTATCTGCACGTATCGAGTACGCGTGAGCATCCACTTGTTATATCGACTGCTTAAATTAGCCGACCCTTTTCTTAAATTGTACTTATTTGTAATTTATGATTAACATTCGGACTTCAGGGAGAAAATTAATTTGCTTCAAGAAGATAAACAGCAAGAGTAGCAAATTTTACTCCAAGGTGCACAATCATGTCACACCTGGTTCCTTTCTATTTGGTCTTCCGCTATTACGACCATTCGGTAATAATAAATTTCACGATACATTCTCAATTATATTTTAATGTATCACACTTTCGTTTTATTCATCACTATCTTCTTTTATTTGATCCTCTATTTTAATCTTTGATGATTTTAAATAATATATAAAGTACTCCAGTATATTTTATAAAGCATTTACGAGCAATGTACTCGACTTCCTCTCCAAGTTACAATTTTTCACTCGACTAGACGCGAATACGTGGAATTCGACGTGAAGAAGAAGTTCATTGATCGGAATTTCGTTGCCACGGTAAAACGTGCACGGTAATGTTTTCTGTTTCGCTTTCGCTCAAAGCGTGCAACGCTTCCATCAACTTTGATACCGCCAATTTGTAAGCTTATTACAGAAATACACCACGATGTAGGTAGTATGCATGTACATCAGCCCGGGAAAGCAAAGAAAGCCAACGGTGGATGCATAGAAAAGCCCCGCGATCATCAATAATTTCGACGTTGCTAACTCTGGTCTTTCGTTTAATTCTTTATTCGCCTCGGGTGTATTCACGTCGTCACTGATATCAACGTTCCTCTTTTCCGAGTTCTTTCCTCGCTGATAACGAGCGGCACGCGCTCGTGAAAGAAACATCGATCTCAACAAGTTCCCCGTGAATAATGAATCGGCCGTTTTGCTCGATTACGTCTCGCAATCTCTGCTGTCTTCATTACCTGTCCGGCAACGCTGTTGGATTCTGCAAATATTAGCGATCGAGCGAACGATTCAGTTCGATGGATTCGCACGTCATTTAATCCCGATGACACAAAAGATCACTCGGTTTAAAGTTTCCGTAGACAAATTGTTCCGTAGAATATTTCGACGAAGGAGATAAACATTTTTCTGTCCCTTCTTATCTAGAAAACGACAGTTTCATTCAATATTTTTTTTTCTTTTTTATCCAGTATTATGTTTTGTTTGAATTTATAAACTCAACGATATCGTACAATTTGCACTTCTTTGTTGATCTTGAAAGTTGATGATATTAAAGCAGCATCTTGCAGTAAAAGATCAATTTCGATTAATTATATTTACGATTGATTGAACTGACGGATATTTTAAAGATAAATAAAATCGAAACAGCGCGTCTCGATTTGATTTTCAAATAGAACAGGATCGATGAACGGTATTACATGTAACGAGAACAAATGTCACTAGAAGCATAATGAAAAATTCACGTAAAAGCGCTCCCGGCTTTCGGTCGAAATCATTGATGCTTCTCAGGAGATGAAGTTTCGAATTTCCTTGAGATGGTATTTAATATTGCAACAGAATGGATCATAGTGTCGCCGTGTCTTTCGATCTTAATATTTAATAACAGATCCTTTGAAGGTTCGATAATCCGAAAATTCAAGAAAATGTGAAATTTTGCATAAATATTGATAACAATTCCTTTTTCCCTGCTGGAATTTTTAAACTCTAAACGTTTCAGTATAATTTAATTTAAGATTTTAGAATTTTCAATACTTAATATTAAACTTTTTCGTGCATTCGCAACTGGAAAAATTTATTATAGAAATAAATAACTTTAACTAACATCAATTCCGACGAACTGGAGCTTCTAGGAAATGCAAAACTACTCTTTTGTACGATAATTACGTCTTCTTCTTCTTCGTTTATTATTTTGAAAATCGAAAGAAATTGTAAAATTAATTTGGAGAACGTTTGCAGCGTATCCAAGTTGGATTTTTGTTCCTTTTTAATTACATACGATATTCGCCTCGAAATTCGCATTGATATTCGTACAAATGGGAATATTTTAACGAGCAACAAGTCACGTAACATAATCTCGTCATGTGACGTAAAGTCTATTAAATTTCAGCGTTAGAAATTTTTAGTCACAGTGATTAATTAATCGAAATTTGTAAATCTCGCGTAGTACGAGGCTAAATATTTTCGGATCTGTTTTCTTTTCTTCGTTTCCTCGATTCCAATCGGTAATTTTGGTAATGAAACACCGATGCAATTTGATTATCAACGATGCGAAATTGATTAAAATTGGAAATTTACGTATCCGTCCCAAAATATGTATAATTAAATAAACGTTTCCATCCTTTTTCCTCGTTTGCTTCGTTAAAATTAATAACGCAGATAACAGGATCCCACTTTTCTGCAATTTTATCGTCCCTATCATTTTTAAATTGACAAAACATACATTTCATAACGTTCAACATTACAAATTTGCATAACGCTTTCAAAATGCAAATGATTTCTTTCGCACTTTGCGTTGCAAAAATTTACGAATTTGCAGTGAAATTGCTGAACCTACTTCTTCAGTCTTTCGAAAGGATCCCGATCCTTCGTTGAAATTAATAATTTAAATAAGTTCTCTGTTTTTGAGTTACAGTTCCGATGTCGGAAATAAGCTGTGGTTTTTCCATCTGCATTTAAATCACACTTGGTTGCTAATTTGTCGCGCCTCGAGTGCACGCTCGGTTCGTTTGAGACGTCTATTTGCAAATAGCGAGTTTGCAATTTATGAAAAGTATCGTGGAAGAGGTTTCGACATAGTCTGCTCGTCCCCTTTCGATTGATTACGTAATATCGTTTCCCTTAGCCGAGGTAATAGATTACGTATACCGGGAAGAAGGAGACTTTAGAAAAGCTTTTGAAACCGAACAATACCGGGCGCTGAATACGGTAACCCGTATGCAAGCTCGACATAGATTTTAAGTCATACTTGAGGAAATTTCGTGAACAATTATTGACATTCTTTTCAATTCTATTACACGGGACTTGGCCACTATGAATAGCTCCGTGCGCAAGTTCTTCAGAAACCAACATTCTTCATAAATTGACTACCCTCTCTCTCTCTCTTTTCAGAGCTGAAGTCTGAAGTAATTTCGCAAGTAATCGTTTCCTTCAATTAGAAAAATATCCCAAAATGTTTGTGAAACGCTTTGGTTTGCGTTTGTGATTTTCGAAATTTCAAGAATTTCATAAAATTATCATTTCTCTAAGCACAAAGTTGGAATTAATGCAAAAGAATCCTAAAATATTCGTACTAGTTAAAAAACTTTGACATTTATAATTTTTATGAATACAAAATTGTTTCATAGTTTCTTAATTTCTTTTACTTGTGAAAGAATAGATGGTTAAAATAACATTCAAATTAAGAAAAATTGCAACTATTGATTTTGGAGAATCGGAAAGGTTAGAACTAGTACTATAAGATTAAATTTTCTTCTTCCGCATTTACTGAATTAATAAAAAAGAACGTAATTCGTGAAGAGAAAAACAGAGGCTCGAACGACTGTAAGATTTATGCAAATTTCACAACTCTACGAAGGAAGTAATAACCTCGGGGATTTGGTGTAATTACAAAGGAGTTTGCCCTCGCAAAAAGCGTAATTATTTTTCACGAAAGGAAATGAGGAATCTTTATGGGTCTCGAGACAGAAAATTGTCCCCAGAGAAATTCCCTCGATAATTATCGATGTTATTCCTCGGTTTCTCGAAACGTGCAACGCTAATCTCCAATGAACTGAATCCTGAAGCAGATGTTTCTAGGATCTTGGTCAGATTTTTAAATAAAATCCTTTCTCTACATGACTCGCAGCGGAATGAAATTTCTAGACTTCTTTTTTTACGACTGGTATAATAGAGATCCTAGCGAATAACATCTATGAAGATAAGAGAAGGTTTGTAACATCTTGGAATAATTCCACGTCAACCGGAGAAGTAATTTCCACTGTTCAAATTTGTAGTTTAATTAAAATATTTTTAAAATAAATTCCTCAGTTGCTCTAGAAAGAGATACTTTTATCTCTAGATGCAACGAAACAATATGTACAGAATCTGCATTGAAGTAGTTCACTATAAAATTGAAATTTCTGTCAAAATTAACGACGGACAAAATAAGTGATTCAATTCTTTGAATACTTATGGTTACCCATTTCAATTTTATAGCAAATTACTTAACTGCCAATAGACGCACGAAATATAATTTTATTGTCAATGTTAAATTGTCACGTAACAGAAGCTAAACTCAAATTTCAATCAGCAACGAAGGAATTGTAGAGAATTTCTAGTCGTTTAATAAAACAATAAATCAAATGAAAATCAACGTTTCGCAAGTCGTCGAGATTGGAAGATGAAATGTAAATTTTTTGAAATGAAACTTTTATTGCTACGATAACAATCATTCCGCGAGTTCCACCATTGAATATCGTCCGGCTGAAAACTTTGTATCGCCGTACAAGTTACAATTATCAGGAAATGCGCGCCTGTGCTTCGTCTTCCTCCTTTCGCGTTTCGTGTTTTAATAAATCCTTTAATTCATATCTGAACGGTCCTGAAATTCCTCGAGAGGGATTAACTCTAAATTCTTTCCACGTCGTGGCCGACGCTCGTAGAACAATGGCCAGAATACCTCTGAAGCGTATCGCGAATAGAAAAGAAAGTAACCCAGTTTAAATGCGGAAATGCGGGATCGCGGAGAGAGAGAGAGAGAGAGAAAAAAAAAGGAAAATATGAATATTCGCGAGAAGGACGCGAGGTATGCAGAAATGTAGGTCCACGGGAAAGAGACGGGATGGATACAATGGGATATAAATTCGTGGAGAGAGATACAATAGCGAAACGAGGAAAATGGCAGTTTTGTTCTGTCTGAAAAACTGCAACGCGAATAGAAGAGAAAGAGAGAGAGAGAGAGGAACGAAATCGGGTAGCTTCGTTTATATTTTACACAAGCTGTGAAACACCGAGCGGAAATAAACCAACAGTCTGGTAAGTCAGTTAATAACGCGTCTGAAAGTAGCAAAGGGCAGCTTTATGAAACTTGCTCTTTATCGTTTAATAGAATCTCCACTCGACGTCTTTCGATTTGATCTTCCGAGGTGTATACGATGATACGGTCAACGAGAGACAACGATTGATGGACCAGTGTGTTTCTGATTGCGAATAAAGCAAACACTTTGCTTGTTTGCAGCATTGAGGAATGCTGCTCGATTCGCTGAGGTTCTCTCGTTTGACTTTTTACAGCCGTCGGAGAGATATATTAGAATGCAGATTGTGTAGGTTTTTTTAAGACGTACATTTTACTAGAGTGTGCACAATTGTTACGTGAGTATGGGAGATGGGTACGAGGTGTCTCCGCGTCTAGACTCGAACTGACTGAACTGATGGTTTATGATAGAATGAATGTGCCTCGTGTTAGGAGGCTGATCCTTTATAGGAGCGAATGTGTCTACGTGACTTTTCGGTGCCAGCCAAGAAGCCCTTTGTTTATCGATCTTACCCTTAAAGAAACGTTCCAGATGCTGACTCCGCCTCTCAGGGCAAGACAGAGGTCCCTTAGATAGAAGATGCCATGGCATCCTGAACTTCTCGGCAGGGTAGCGTATTCTAGGAACCTAGCCTGAGTGTCCGTCTCGAATGTGGATGAAAAATTGACAACTTCAACCGTAATTTTCCGATAGTTTCAGCGAATTTCCGTGTAGAATTTGACTACATCGTGAAAGAGATATTGTTTGAAAAATTGACTCTGTAACTTACTCTTAATAAGAAATTCATTTTGGGCGTGACTTACGAAACGAGGAATTTCCTAGAATCATTTGAAAACCTTCGAGGGGAATGTGAAAGATCTGAAACTGTCTTGA